>JAXISO010000138.1:0-111572 GCA_036785465.1 Colletotrichum agaves | reverse complement strand
TAACTATTAAAAAGTCTATATATTTCTATAGTATTTATTCTTTAAAGACTTTAATAACTATTAAAAAGTCTATATATTTCCTTCTCTTTATATATATACCTAAATAGGTATATTTTTCCTTATTATACTGTTTCGTATACGTTATTTTTTCGCTCGTAAGGGAGGGTTTTATATATATTATTTTTTCACTTATAAGGGAGGTTTAAACCAGCCAAGTAAATAAGGTATTTCATATAGGTAATCAGTAGAGGCTTTTTCGAAAAGATATTTAAATATCTTAGATATAGGTTATTTATAAGGATAATTATTATAATTAATAGGTTCGGGATTCATTATAGCTCTTCTATAGAGCTTATTTATATAGAAAAATATTAAAATAGTATATAAAATCTCAAGTTTAGTATAGGTTATAAAAGGTAGTTCTCTAAAGAGAAAAGTATTCTTATAAGGAATAAAAATATAAAAATATAAGAAAGTATTACTTTTAAGTAGTCCTATTACTTTACTAGGTGAGCTAGGCTTATAACCTATAAGCACAGAAAGGTAAGTAGATAATAAAGTAGTAAAGCTTCCACACGTATATAATAATATATTAGGTAGAGTATAGTATATAAGGATTATTTTAATAGTTTATTATATAATATTTAAATAGAGGAATTTATAAGGATAAGAAAGATATATATTTATTAAAGTCTTACTTACTTACTTATATACTTATTTTAACTAGAAAAGTAGGAATATTTCTAGCTTATTATACCTCTTCTTATTACACTTAGACCTCTATAGAGCTCCCTATAGTCTATTACGGACTACTAAAGTGGGTCCGTGTGGGTCCGTGTGGGTCCAAGTGGATCCGGACCTCCAAAGTGGTCTATGCACTACATTAGCATACACTTTGATGCATATTTCTATTATTAGATTATTATAGCTATATTTAGTAGTATTAGTATATAGTATTAAACTATATACTATTTAACTATAAATTTTATAAGGAATTCAAATATCCAATCCATTTCTTCATATTATATAAAATCATAAAGATATGGATAAATATAGATTATTTAAATTCTTTATATATAAATATAGTTATAAAAGAATATATATTAACCTTATAAGTTATATTCTTATATTAACTCTACTAAAAATAAAATAATAATAGTAGAGAACTATATATAGTGGTTTTTAGTATAGTTACTAACTTATATTATAGTATATATTAATGGATTATAAATAGACTTAGAGTCTATTAATTATAGCTAGGCTATTTATAGGGGTTAAACTCTTATTAAGGGAGACTCTTATTAATTACTTTATACTAAAGTTATTAATAAAGAAATAAAAGGAGCTATAGTAGGATTAACTATTACTCTTTAACTATAAGAACTTAATACTATAAGTATTATAATATATTTTAATAATTAAGTAGTTATTAACTATTTACTTAGAGTACTACTTACTTTATTATAAATTATTATACTTTAATTTTAATAAAAAGTTTACTGGGTAAAGATATTAGTAGAGGTTTAGTGGTCCCTAGGATATATAAATATACTAGGTAATAAGATAGTGGATAAACTAGCTAAATAAGGTATAATAATATAGTTAAATAATCTTTATATATACTCCCTAATATAAAACTATATTTAGTAATATACTAGGGAATAGTAGTAGACTACCTTCTTAAACTAGTAGTAAGATAGCCTTAAAGACTTATAATATAAGAACTTTGGTCTATTAGTCTCTATTAGGCCTACTAAGGAAATTTATATACTTAATTACTAGGAACTCTATTAGTTATTAGTAATTAGGACTAATTATAGGGACTTTACCTAGTATTACTAAAAGTATAATTATATAAATATTTAACTTTATTATTTATATAGTAAGAATAAGATTTCTATTTATTTATTATATTATTAAAAAATATAAAATCCCTAGTTATAGTTTATTTATAAGTAGTTTATAGCCTTATAATTAAGAGTAGAGTAAGTAGACTTTATTTTATACTTATACTAAAACTACTTTTATAATAAGATTTATTTAAGGAACTACTATAGGCCTAATAATAGACTTAATAGTACTCCCCTAGGTACTATATTTTAGGATACTATATTTTATAATAGTATATTCCCCTCTAGTCTTTAGTACTATGGGATTAAGAACCTATTTAATTTAAAATTAAAGGGTATTTAATTACTTACTTATTTAGTAGAGGGATTAGCCCTACTTATAAGGTCCTTAGTTTTTATTTTAATTTAGTAAGTCCTAGTTTTTATTAGGTAAATTATTTTAATTCTTAATTACTAAATTAATATTAGACCCCTTTATAAGAGCTAGTACCTAGTTCTATATATACTTACCTCTAAATATATACTTTTTCTCTCCTCTCTTATATTAATTATAATACCTTATATTTCTTAAGTAATACCTACTTATATAAGGGATATTAATTATTATTACTATTAATATTTCTACCCCTCTCTATATATATACTATTTTTATATTTTACTTTTTTATATTATATATAGGGGATATATTATGAGGCTTTTTAGCCTTATATATCCAAATTGTGTTTATTGGAATAGGTATTTACTCTTTATTATTGTATGTAGATGTGTATCTTTAGTAGCCTGCCGGTGTAGACGCCTTATGCCTCTTAGAGGTGAATAAGGGCGTTAAATAATACAACAACAACAACAACAACAAGGGAACGTACCAAAGGCGTCATCACTTGGACAGGGCGATCACAGTACTAACCGAACGCGTTGCGCAGAGCCGAACATCTTCAGAATGACCTTTTTCTGTCAAAGAACATTTACTTCCAAGTACAAGTCGCCGCTTTAGTGATGTCAAGTGTCTTCAAACTGCTCCAAGTACATCCCTATCTTACGCCCGCTGCACACCAGCGCGGAAGCCGTAGGTTTCCGCTTGCGAACGCCCATGGCGAGCGTTGGAAAAGGACGCCTTGCATATTACGCTGCACTTCAGGAAAATCTTCACGAGGATATCGCTGTCGATAATGACAGATATTGCATCCAAGGTAATGTGCTGAAAGGTCCGGAAATCACGGTGCTCAGCGAGGGATAACTCCTGGTTGTCCATTTCAGCGTGATGCTCCTGCTCGCGCACCACCAGGATATCCAAGAGAAAGGCCACAGGGCCATAGCTGAAGCTGATGGGAGGGCGCTTACAAGAGATATTGGGAGATATTTGTCGTCTCAGGGCTGGCCCTATCGAAGAAAACGCATGCGGACGTAACCTGGTGGGGGGCGACGATACCACCCCCGACGTTGGCGTTCCTAAATCCGTGGGCTCGCTCTAGAGATCAGTTATGTCTCGCAGGAGCACATGCTCCGATACAGCCGCGATGTTGAGGAAGCCGAAAGTGGCTGGATCTGACTCAGTGGACAGATCCGGCCGTTTTCCCCGAGCCGAACATCTTCGCTCCCGAGCGGTGGCTGACGACGACCAGAACGCGAGACGCCTTGGGTCTCGGCGAGCACATTCGTGTGGCAAGTCATATTGCTTCCAAAGCGCTGTATGCTGCCTTGCCGCATTTGATCGCTCGCTTCAACGTTATACCAGATGCTGATGGACCGTTGCTGGCCTCGCCGTCCCTGGGAATCATCAAGCTCCTCCAAGGCGAAACAGGTGCGATTCTTGCCGAGGTGCTCTCTATAGGAGAGTGAGTAATCATAGACTGATCGATGTTCGAAACGTAACATTACGCAATCTTAGGGCATCTCCTCATACCACGCAAGGACCTGCTGTTGCGTCTGAGTCAAGGGGTGATACTCCAAGAAATCTGGCTTGAGACATCTACAGACTGTCTCGCTGGGGACAGGGGTGACCTCCATAGCATCCCATCAAGATCGGGCCGCGTCGCACCACAATCGAGGTCCCTTGCACTGACTGATAGCTGATAGGTGCAGCTGAATATTTGCAAATCGTCTGCAAACAACATGGCTCAGGCTGCGAGCGGAAGCCTCGTAGTGCGAAATAGACACACGTCACGAACTGCAAACTCGGCTGGCTGGTTGGAAGGGCTTCCGCATCCGGTCGGCCCGCTCGACGACCTCGGAACGATCTGGGCCTTCATTCGGACCTTAACGTCGACGTCCAGGCCCGAGATTGGTGGCTTCGGGCTCTTCAGCCACGATCTCACTTGATTTCCCCGCGCGGAGGTGTTCTCTAAGCTCTGTTTGGACATGCTATTAACGAAAATGTACTCAACGTTCAATCACCACCTTCCACGGCACAAGCTCCATGCCGCTTGCATATACTCTGACATAAATGATTGGGGGCTGACCAGGCCAGTTTAGCAGTATCCCTCGGTCATTGCGGGATACATGGTTTTGAGCAGAGACGAGACCTCGTCCCGCATTCCATGTTTAAGAATCGAAGCAATCGCAATTCGGCGGTTGATTGGAGATGTGCTACGTTGTAGACAAGACGTGTCACTCCGGAAATGCTCAAAGAAGCCGTGTCTTTCAAAAGATGATGTGCCACAGTTTATGTTGCTGACCTGTCTAGTGATAAGGATGCGTATCACTTTTTGAAATGTTCTTTACCATGTCTGGACTCTGCGAGACCAATCGACTAAAGCGGCCGTTGCCTCTTCGAGCTTCGGCGGCACCGGTCAAGTCACCATGCCTTTTCAAGAAACGCTGAATGATGGGAAGGGATCATGGAGAGCCTATCCAGCCCTACTGCTTTCGTTCGCTTGAATTCATTCCTTGATGTCATCAGATGGCAGCAGAGCTGTATACACGCATAGATCGGGAACGTTCGCAGACTAATAAATCTATTGCCAACCCGGTGCTGATGTCTCGGACTCAGCAGTCTGTACCCCTGAAACTTAGATTTATCCCTCTACAACACCAACCATTGACCGCACGAGCAGAGTGTGAGAAGTCTGGGTCTCCCATAAGTTCTTGTGGCCATCCGCCATCCTGGGGGTCCAGGTCTTTCGCAGTTCCCACAAGGTTTCACCCAAGAAGGGAGTCGTTCGTTAGACCCTTCGTCATGTCGTTCACCAACCCCTTTGGCGAAGAGCCACACCTTTCTTCCGACTCGCAACAATCTCTCACGGAGAAACGCTACCGCGATTTGGACAAGGATGGATTTCCCATTCTGATTTCCATCAGGTCCGCCAGGAATTCCGTCAGCTCCCTTCTCAACGACTACATGAGCGAAGCCGAAAGACATCCGTGGTGGGCGAAGACGATGCAAGTCTACGCCCACGTGCGACCCCTGCTGGTCGTTTTGCTTCCCGCCTTCATCGTCACTCCGATGAATCGCTTTTCCGCGAACACGAAACGAGCACCGCCTAAGCGACTGCACCCTACGGCTTATCTCGACGGCCTCCGCGGCGTTGCGGCTTTCGTCGTCTACATCTTCCACATGTCCTATCTCTGGTTCCCGAAGCTGAGGCAAGGGTTCCACTCCTCCGCGGACAACAACTTGTTCTGGCAGAGGACCATGGTCAGGATCTTCCACTCCGGCCGCTCCAGCGTCACCTTGTTTTTCGTAATCTCCGGCTACGTCCTCACGATCCGGTCTCTGCACATGATCTACGGTCGCAAAAACGACCAGATTCTCAACACCCTCGCAGGCTCGGCGTTCCGCCGTCCTCTTCGCCTCTACCTGCCGATCATCGCGTGCACCTTCGTCATGGCGGTCATGGTACACTTCGGGTTCTACATCAGAGACACCGCGCGAGCGCCGGTTCCTCCCGTCAAAGCCACCCTTGTCGAGCAGCTCCACCATTGGTTCTGGGATTTGCTTGACCTGGTCGACCCGTTTAAGCATATCAAGAGCCGAGAAAACATCGCCGGGATGAAATACGACGGGCATCTGTGGACGATTCCCGTCGAGTTCAAGGGGTCTTTCCTTGTGTTCACGATCACCCTCATGTTCGCCCGGGCGAGAAGATGGATTCACATCACGGCAACATTTCTAGTGGTGTATTGGCTTGTTCAAGTCGTCGGCGACTGGGACAAGGCTCTATTCCCGGTCGGACTGTTGCTAGCGGAACTTTCAATCATCGTGCCACCTACCAAGCAGCAGGATGAGCTGCCGCGGTGCAACACCCCATTCGCGCAAAAGACGCGGCAACGAGATTTGGCAATTTTCCGTCATGTCTGGACGATATCTCTCTTCTTCATTGGCATCCACATGATGTGTTATCCGGAGAACAAGGGGTCTACGACTCCAGGATTCCGATGGATGTCCAACCCATCATACGTCCCGCCATACTTCCAAGCCAGAGAAGATCGGATTCAACTTCATTGGAATTCGATCGGTGCCATCCTGTTCATACTTGCGCTTATGTACTCCCCGCCAGTAAACGTCAGTCGAATTCTCAAAGCTCTAGTAGGAGGTTGCAACATCCGAATACCATGGCATCAGACCAACCCGACGCTCGATGACCAAGAGAAAGTCGAGATGGAGGAGGCATTGTCAGCTGCAACAGCCCCTAGGAGTACACACGATGGCCCGTCCCCGAACCAGAACATGGCTGCCAACCAGGCCGGCCTGAGCTCGAAAGCCGAGAGCAGGGAACCATTTCTTCAACGCCTCTTCACCACCAGCTTCTCGCAGTACCTCGGTCGTATCTCCTACTCGCTTTACCTTTGGCATGGAATGGTCAATCACACCGTGGGAGTCAGATGGCTCAACGCGGCGCAGATGGTCTTGGCTCGAGCAGAAAGGAACATGGTGAAGCCGCCCGCAGGGATGACGCCGGAGATGGCTCTTGCGGCACTGAACAAGACGTGGTCAGAGTATGGATTTGCATTTTTCTGGGGCATGTTGATAAACACTTTGGTGTTGTTATGGGTTAGCGATGTCTTCAATCGCTTGGTCGACGACCCTGCCGTCAGGCTCACAAGATGGATTAGCGAGAAGAGCTTTAGAAAAGACTAGACGAGCATGTGTTCTGCCTTTTTAACCCAGCCTCATAAGCCAATTTCATTAATTTTCAGTCAGTGATGTACATATGACATGCTCAAGCAACTTCGCCCCTGATGAACTGATCAGTAGAAACCGACCTCCTCGACGCCTGCGTCTGCCAGGTCTCCGTCCATTACCCCGTGCACATAGCATTCCCCAACAATCCTCCAGAGACCCTGCTCGCCGAATCTCATCACATATGGCGCATCACACCCATGCACCACTGCGACTCCGTCTCCAACCTGCGTCTCCAACGGGAAAAGGCCAATCAACCCAGCTTTCGTTAGTCCAATGTTGTACTTATTGATGAACTTTGCCATGGCGTCCGTGTACAGTGCGCACTCAGCGGGGAGCAGTCCCGGGCTCACAGAAGAGACGACCCCCAGTTTTGATATGAGCAGCAACACTTGGATGGACCAAAGCTTGGTGGCCCCAAGATATGCCATGTAGAGCAAGAGGGGCATGGCATATACCCAGTGCAGGCTCTGCAGAAGGGGGGTGATGAAGACGACCGTACCGGCTGGGTAAAGCGGCAGATACCCGTAGTACCAAACCGCTCCCAGAATACCAGATACGAAATAGAAAGGCACCAGCCGTAGTATAATGAGAGCAAAAGGCGAGGCGAGAAGACAAATCGCTATCGCTATCAACAGTGCGCACTGGAACAGCTGGTGGTCCCGGGCCTTCACCACCTCGTATAAGTCGCGGAACTCCGGCCCGGGTGCTTCGCCCTGGAGGGTGCGGTTGCCGATGAGAGTCCTCCAGATGACTTCGTCGATTGGTTCCCCGGTAGGGTACTCTTTTCTGACGTGCGCAAATAAGTACTTGGTCAGATACTCGTTCATCCACGTTCCCATCCTGAGCTCGCCAGGTATGATTGCGGCCACGTTATCGACGGCAACGCTCTTGACGTAAAGAACATTTTGCGCGTCATCGAGACGATACCAGAAGTCTTTGTCGCTGCCGGCGCTGTAGATCCTGCTCGAATCGTCCTTTTTCGAAGCGTGCTGGTCGCTGCCTCCGGGCGATGTCGTTTCAGTCGTGGTCCTGGGCGCCTCGGTGCTCCGCTGACCCGTCTTCTTTGACTTGTCGCCGACGAGAAGCGTGAAACCCGGCCTTTTATCCTGGGCATATACTACCGACGTCCAATCCGGCACCCATGACGGCACATCAGCGTCAGCCGGTGTTCTCGACCTCAGACCTGAGCGCGCCAGGACCTGGGACCCCTGGCCCCTCCTGATCAGCCCCAACGCGAACCTCTTGCTCACCGCCGCCACTGTCTGCTCTTTCGAGTAGACGGGCGCGAATGCTTCGTCGTCCGCGTCCCCGGCCATCCCGAGCAACGCATATATGCGGTCGACGGGCTGCGTGGCCAGGAAGTTCTCCGTCAAGAGAAGCAGCTCCAGCAACCCCTTCTTCCCGTGCGGAAACGCGAGCCCGTCCGCCTTGTCCTGCAGCATCCTCGGCCTCACGAGCCTCAGGAAGCGGCAGATGGCCTCGTAGTCCCTCTTGACCGGTATCGGTTGCCGCCACCTGTCGTTCCTGATCTCGTCGTCTTCGGCCATGTTGACGTACATGTACGCCGGCGACATGTAACCGTCCCGTCTGAGGCGGAAGTCGGCGATCGTGAACATCGCGCGCGCGCCCTCGTGCGCCTCTCGCCAGGCGTCGAGCCTGTCCTTCCGGCGCCCCGGGGTCAGAAGCGAGGGGGCGCGCCCCCGCGCGGTCCGGTACCCGGCGTGCGCGAGGCGGACGTTGTCGCCGTACGCGCCGGCCGCGAGGAACAGCTCGCGCCAGTCGATCTCCCGAGCGCCGCACAGCACGACGAGCTCGGTGGCGTTGACGAACTCCTGGACGACCCAGACGCGGCGGAACCACGCGCGCCGCCAGAAGGCGCGCAGGGCCGCCCACTCCGGGGCGTCCTCGGGCGGCATGACGAAGCCGGCGGCCAGCGCCCCCTCGAAGCTGGCGCCGGGCAGGAGTTCGTCGAGGTGGTTGTAGTGCTTCGATATCTCTTGGAGGAAGTCGACGGCGAGGTCGCTGTCGCCGGCGGCCGGACCGAGGTACACCAGCACGCGAGACGCGGTGCGGTAGATGTCCGGCATCAGGCGGATCTGCTCGCCCTTCTCGGCGTTCGTGCTGCTGAGGACTTGGTCGATGCAGATGGCGTCGACCCAGACCACCCGGTCCTCGTCCGGGTGAGCCAGCTGGCGGAGCAGCGCGTGCAGGCTATCGGTGAGGGGGATGGCGGAGGCGGGGTCGTCGGCATCGGCGTCCCGGTCTCGGGCGAGCAGTCTGAAGGGCGTCCGCGTGTTGCCGCCCCAATGATAAGACACGGCCTCGTAGGCTAGTGCGTGTTCGAGATACGGCCCGTCGGGACCCTCGCGATATGTTGGATTCGTCAGCTTGTGGTGGATGAGAGAGCCGGTGAGGTCCCGCTTCGGGTCCGGCGCCGGGTGGAGCTGAAGAAGCCGGATCTCGCCCGGTCCGAGAGGTTTGTACTGATATGGATTCATTTCGAAGGAAGGTTGTCTTTCCGGGCCCAACGATTACGAAAAATAGAGAAAATGAAAAAGAAAACTTTTGTTTTTGTAAAGAGCTTGAGAAATGGCTTTTCAGCTTTTCCAACCCCTGTTCACTTAGTGCATAAGCGCCGTTCAGCTTCCTCAACCGAGGCGACGAGTCGAAATATTGGATACGTCGGGCCTAATTCCGCACACTCGGCTGCCTATTCGAGACTGAATGATCGCCATGGTGGCCATTTATGAACGAGGACGAGTCTGCCTTGCTGAGTGTCCATTTGCTGTTACCATCTCAGTGTGTGCCTGACAAGGCTTTTACACCACATTACATCGATTTCAGAAAGTCGCTCGCAAAGCCAATACCCTATGCTTTTTTTTTTCAAAACAAAGGAAGGAGGCATTCATCATGCTGCAGTGAAACCACATCCCGTCTTCCCTTGTTCCGTCGCAACCGCCCTCGCAGAACACACTCCCTTGGGTCCGGCGCAGCATCCGGAAGCGCAGTCCGCGTCCGTCAAGCACTGCCCGGTAATGAACTGTTGGCCATTGCCCCTTCCGACGTTCTCGGAGCCCGCCGCGCCGCTTGATGCGCCGCCAGTACTGTTCCCGGACGCCATGGACGGCGTCGCCTGGCCGGCACCCTGGGTAGCGGCAGGGGCGGCGGCTGCGGCGGCACCACCGTCGCCGAAACCACACCCCGTCTTGCCCGCCTGGAACTGGGCCCCGACGCCGGAACAGATGCCGGCGCCGTTGAGGGTCGCGCAGCATGCCGAGGCGCAGTCTTTGCTGCTCAGACAAGCGCCGCCGATGAACTGGCCGCCTTGGCCGTTGCCAATGTTCTTCGCTCCCGATGGATCGGGTGCGAGAGGACTAGGGATGGCAAGAGCTGTGGCAGCGACTGTGGCCGTGTCAGTGCGACCGGCCTTCGGGTTCGAAGTGGTTGTAGAATGCAAACTTACACAGCGCTGCGGCGACAGAGAAGCGAACCATGGTGAGAAGAAGTAAAGTGTTATCAAAACACGGAAAGAATTACAATGAAAAATACGTCGAGATGCCTGCGGGCTTGCTGTCGATGCTTCTGGTTAGTTCCCATCAGCTCACTTTCCTCTACGGACACCTGCCGTCTTAAATAACCACAGCTGCATCTCGACGAGACGGTCCGAACTATCGATGCAAGCTTGTCATAGCCTGCCCGGCGCTTGCTGATGTCTTGCGCGTTGTCGATTCGGTCCAGCTGGAAGATGCGACGCAACTCTGTCACAGGGGGGGGCCACGTTTCTGCAACTGAGGCTGAGCATGAGCGAACGCAACTCGAGAGTGGCCATCGTGTGTGAGAAATCCGACCGAACATGAACACCGCCACTCGGCGATCCTCATCCGGTTGACACATTCTCGACTGAAGTTTCTGAACATCGGCCCAAAATGAGCGACCAGAGCGCAGAATCAACCAGTGAGGTCGTTGAGGCTGATAAACCGGGGTCTGGTCACAGACGAGGCCGTCCCTGTCGGGCCAATGTTTCTGATGAGACCAAACATCGGAGAACGGCAGACGGACAGACGGACCCAAACACTCGAGGCCCTGACCCAGACGAGCTGAAGACTTTCTTTCCCTCGAGGTGAATAAGAGAAGAGAGGAGAAAAGGTGCAGTGACGAGATGGGCTTGTTCTGCATTGGGCGTCTCCCTTGCTACGATCTTCCGACGATCCAGGGTTTCCCCATTTTCACAGATTGGCAGCGCGACTTGTCGACGACGGCTCGTCATTCGCCCGCCACGCTGGTTTCGGGCCCGGCCCAGCATTGCGAAACTATGTGCCGTCTGTCCGATGTTGGTCTGTTTGGACTGGAGCTGCCCCTATTCGCGAGGTCCATCTTTGCTATAGTCTGGCCTAAGGTGTTGGTCACCAAAGGGGGAATGTAGGAGGCGCCGTCCAAGCCTTGACAAAATGGCGCGGGCTGATGTCTGGTCCGCCTCAGAGCATGAATCTCTGCTGCAGGAAAACCCGATGGGCTCGCTGTTAGCCAACGAAATCAATCTGCTCGTTCCACCGAGTCCGCTTTTGAAGTTCGCGATGCCTGTGCCGGAGGGTGGGATTATCCATGAGAGTGAGAGGGAGAGCGTTATCGGTCCGGGGCTTTGCGGGAGGAACACCGACGGCGCGAATCGAGTAACAACTTGTCGAGTAACGAGAATCGTAGTGTTGTTTTCTCCAGATTTTCGATCAGACATTGCGAATCATCAGTTGATCAAACGTCCTCATCTCAAAAGTTCAGCAGAGTTTTTTGTTCAAGGCAAAAAACAAAAGTCAAAGATGGGACCGTGAGGTGTGCCCTGGGAGTTCATTTGACGGAACCTTTCTTCAAGCACAGGGGCTCGTGTTTGGCTCTGGCAGGGGATGTATACCCCTGTCCTTCTCCTCCGACAGAACCACTGACGGGCGTGAAAAGCTGCTTATCTCATCTTCAAACACCCCTCAACATTCAGGGCGAAGTCGCTCTTTTCGAGGAAACTTCAACATACTGCCGAAGTCTGTGAACCGGATTCACTCGTCGTCGCAGGCCGTTGCTCTCCGCCTCGACCAGCCAAATTGCGTTTGCTACTGCTGAATGTCCGCGGGCCACGGCCGCGTCGATGAGCTGCTCACGCCACTTATAATGTCACTGCCTGCCAGAATTCCCTCGGGTAATACCCTTATCAACCTTGGGGCTTCAAATGCCTTCGGAGGCATCTAATTCCTCTTCTCGCCCAGACCGACCACTTTCAACATGCTCATCTTATGAGTGCCCGAGTTACGAGGTGAGAATGCCTTCTGGCTGTGAGCGCTGCTTCCGCATCAGTCGAAGGTTGACTATCCATCTAGCACTTCAGCCAGGCTATGAACCAACATAGCATTCACTGGCTATGTCGAATCGAGGGCGCCATAACCCCAGGGAAAACGAATGAGCAACACCGAGCATCGTGGAAGAAGCCCTCTCAAACCACGCCATCATGGCCGCGGCTTACTTCGTGCTAAAGCATTGCGATGATTGACTCAATTCCACGAGTGCTTGCTGCTATCCTCGCCTTTGGTTGTATCTGAGTGACTGCGTCTGGAAACGACAACACCTAGGACCTAGCGCAATGATCCATATTTATCTGCGTCTCGAGCTCCAAGCCATTTGAGCTGTCGGACCTGAACCGTCCTGCTAAGGACGCCCACGGAACCTTCTCCGACATTTTCAAGTCCAGACATCACCCTAGTGCCCATCTGCTCAGCGAGGGCATCACCAAGCGCCAAGGACGCTTGCGACCTATCTGACCAAAGTTCGAGACATACCTCTATTGGCGCCGACACACGCCCAAACGAAGACGCCGCACATTCCAATGCTCGCAGGATTCCGAATTCGGCTCGACGAGTTGTGCGGCCGGATGACAGCCGTTCCAAATCTGGTCGCTTGAGACTGCCATCTCACCACCTCTCTCGCAGAGTCCCAACACCTCGGACCCCGGAAACGCACTCGGGGCTGGACGTGTTCACCGTCTGCAATTCTCCTCGACCTTTCTCGACGCCTCATTGGACTGCGCTATGGACCGCCCACTTCGGTCCGCACTCAATCCCACCGGTTGATGCACCAACATCTCCCCACCGCCCGGCCAATACCGGGGGAGCTCGCGCTTCTCTGCTCGGCTTCGGCAGGCGCCGACAAGAATCATCCCACGCCCCCCCGTAGTCTAGCACCAGTCCGAGACATGGGCGTTGACGCCATCGAGGTGCGGGGAGCCCGCCTCCAGGACCCCTCGAAACCGTGAACAATCAGCTCATCCCAACAACTAGGAGACCCCGCGTAAGATTTTGTTCCTCGCCTCTCAAGATCCTGGGCGGGCTCTGTCATGTTGCACGACGTCTCTTTGCTGAAGCTTGATTGAACGTTCGTGCGAACCTCGTGCGACACGGGCTTTCTCCTGGACCTGCAGCATGTCCACCTCACAGGCAGATGCGTCGGTGGCGGTCGAGCCAGATGATTTCAATGACAACGATTCGTCGCTCGGTGACGTGAGACTCCCTTCCGCAACGGCTTCTCGAGCTGAGGTTTTGTTGACCGTCGAACCAGGATGGGACTTCTTCCACAGCGAGCTTGAACAGCTCGATTCTCGACTATCGTAAGGAGAATGGTCGCACGTACCACCGATTCCGAGATGGAAGTGAGCGACGGCGGTCCACGAGCTAGTAGCACGAATGTGTACTGATGCGGTGAAGAATACCATTTTCCCAACGACGAAGCGGAGAACGAACGTCTAGGTAACTTCACCGACGCCGTGACACCAAGGAACGACTGCTGACTCACTGCAATCGAAGACCTCCAACATCACATCTTTGACCTCTCCCTCGACGGCAAGCTGGGGCTTTCTCCGCCCAACGAGCCAGAGGCCAAGGTCGGACGTGTGCTGGATCTCGGAACGGGGACCGGAATCTGGGCTATGGACTACGGAGACGAGCACGCCGACTCGGAGGTTTGTGACACCATCGTCGATACTTCGGATGCGGGCTGATCTTCAACGTCCCAGGTGATCGGCGTCGACTTATCTCCCACCCAGCCACAGTTGTAAGTATTTTTTATCTCAATCCCGTATCCCATGAAGCCGAGAGACCGACGCTCGCAGCGTTCCGCCAAACGTCAAGTTCGAAATCGACGACATCGAGGACAGCTGGACCTACTCGCGCCCCTTCGACTACATCCACAGCCGGATGATGAACTCAGCCATCTCGAGATGGGAGGAATACCTCCGCCAATGTTACGAGTAAACCTCCTCCACTTTCCCTTGGTATCCCACCCCACCACTGCCTCGAAGCTCACGTGAAAAACCTCCACGACGCACAGGAACCTCAACCCGGGCGGCTACCTCGAGCTCCAGGAATTCGGCCTGCCCCTCTCCGACGACGGCACCCTGACCCCAGACCACGCCCTCCACAAATCAATGGCCCGTCTCGCGGAGGCGGCCGCCAGGATGGACCACGCCTTCGTTGGGCTCGACGCCCTCAAGCCCATGATGGAGGCCGCGGGCTTCGTCGACGTCGTCGAGCTGGGCTTCAAGTGGCCCAGCAACACCTGGCCCCGCGACCCAAAGTACAGGGAGCTGGGCGCTTGGAACTACGAGAACATCACGACGGGTCTCCAGGGCTTCCTCATGGCGTTCCTGACGAGGGGGCTTGGGTGGCGGGCGGACGAGGTGAATGTCCTTGCGGCGCAGACGAGGAAGGACGTCGCGGATCGGAGTATTCACGCGTACTGGCCGATGTAAGTCTCCTCTTCTTATCCTCGCTGACGCCCCCTTCCCTTTCATCGCAGCTGACTCGAGCAGGATTGTCGTGTACGGGAGGAAACCCGAAGCCAAGTAGTCTAGACAGCAGTCGTCCGGCCGGACTCGGGAGACGGGGCCGGGTGGGTTTCCCTCCTCCAAGGAACGGAGCCGCTCACAGCGGACCCCCCTTCTTTCGATAACCCCACATTTGACGGTGAAGAGAAAATTTTGACGAGAAGCCTCACGATGAAATATCATCCACATGCCTCACACTTAGCCCCATCGCTCCACCTGCCTCTTCGTGCCTCCCACGACGCTGTCTGCCAACCAACAACCATAACTTCGCAGGCCTTGCTAGCTCAATCGGTAGAGCGTGAGACTCTTAATCTCAAGGTTGCGGGTTCGACCCCCGCGTGAGGCTCAATTCCTCTCGTCTGCTCCCCCCCCTTTTTTTTGCATTTCCTTTTGTTAGCCGCAACCCCCAAAGACACATGGGTTTCGTAATCGGCCAAACCTGCTCGCAGTCATGTCCAGCACAAGCAACCTGCCCCCTTCCCAATGCACTTGTCGAGTGAAGTAGACATTTCGCCTGTTGTTGTAAGAGGAATTTGACACCCCGCCGTCTCATTGGTCGATCTCACACCGATCTCGTCCCAACAGCCTGGCGCGGCACAAACCTCACCCCCTCCTTCGCTCAAGCAAACAACTTCCCAACCCAAATGCGGTTATGACATCGACGCCAAGAAAGACAAACACGCCCACTAGCTCGGCCTCGCCAATCTTCTTGGGGGGGTGCTGAAGGCGTCCGTCATCTCGCGGGGTAGGGACTTGAAGCGTTCTACCGGGGAGGGGAAAGAAAAAAAAGATGGTCTGGACCCAAACAGCCGGCTACCAGCATGAACCCCGATTCATCCCTGCACACACACACACACAGATGCTTAACATCAGATCGACACACGGGTGCTTCGGGCTTACCGTGCGGGCGAGATCCGAGCTTTTCTCATTCATTAAAGCCCCCTTTTTTTTTTTTTTTTTTCGTTTAGTATTGTTGTTGTCAAATGTCAGAACAATCGAGCCAATGCCGTTGGCGCGGAATCGATAGTGCGGGTTGCACGAGAAGGGGCAAACTCGACTTTCTTGAATTCCGTCGAGCCTCACTAATCATCCAGGTCGGGCGGTTTGGGTGCAAACATGACGTTCGAGACAAAGGGAATCCGTAGCCGTCGCTTGTGCCGAAAGGGAAAAAAAAAAAAAAAAGGCCATCGTGCTGGGGACCGTTTGTTTGAACTATGCCATGATCCATCATCGCGGCGGCTTTGCTTTCGCTGGCGTAGAGGCCTGAAGAAGAGGCCAAACGTGGCTTCGGGCTTGGGGATGAAGCTGGCGGAGGAGAGGGGGGAGAGGGAGGAGAAAGGGGGGGGGGCTCTGCAGACCGGCGTCTCGGGTCTGCGGGAAAAGGATGAGGCAAACATCGTGAGCCTGGCAAGTTCAGGCGAACGAGACGACCCAGATCCCCCGCCCCAAGAACCCAACTGCTGGTAGCAGAGTATCACTACACCCCAGGGCCAACCATGTGAAGTCTCTCGACTATAAATCCTCCCCTCGACCGCGCACAGTGTGTCCGTGAATGTGAAGTAACACCTGCAAGCGAAAGACATCTTCTCCATTCTCTCCATTCATCTTGAATCCATTCTCGTCGTTGTTGGGGGGAGAAGTATCCTCTCGCCACCGTTGACCCTGAGCCAGTACTCCCCATTCATCGCCCATCACAATGCCCAGGCTGGAAATCCACAACCTGCACCCCACAGGCTGGGAAAGCGACCCGGAGGAGGAATACTTCCCCCTCTCGACCCTCGACTACCTCGTCGCCCAGCAGTACTGCGGCTACGCCCTCTTCTTCAAGCTGCCGGCCTCGGCCACGTCCACCGCGGAGTCCAAATCCAAAATCGTCTCCGCCCTGCGGCAGGCCCTCGAGAGGACCCTCTCCCAAGCCCGCCAGCTCAACGGCGTCCTCGTCCGCGACCCGTCCAGCACGACGGGTCTGGCGTGGCGCCGCAGGCGCGCGGACACGGTCGCCTTCCACGTCCAGCACCTCGACGGGCCCGAGGACGCGGGCAAGCACCCGACCTTCCCCGAGCTCGAGGCGCAGCACTTCGTCGCGAGGGCCCTCGGCCACCCGGACACGTGGGGCGTCGCGGGCTTCCGGACGGGCGAGCGCCGCGAGGCCCGCGTCGGCGCCCTCCCCAAGGCCGCCGCCTACAAGGCGACCTTCGTCCCCGGCGGCATGGTCCTCATGTCGCACCACCACCACTTCTCGGGCGACATCATCGCCTGGTCCGCCCAGACGCACCAGCTCGCCGAGAACTGCGCCGCCACCTGGTCCTCCATGGCCACGGGCTGCCCGCCCGTCTTCCCGGAGTGGGACCCGGCCTGCCTGGACCTCTCGCGCGTGACGAAGCCCGATCTCCCCGCCGACGAGCAGGTCGAGGGCCCCCCCTCGCCGGACAGACACCCCGACCACCGGCCGAACCAGCGGCTGCTGTTCCACTTGTCGAGCAGCAACATGGCCCGGCTGAAGAGGCAG
Organism: Colletotrichum agaves; assembly: GCA_036785465.1. Lineage (NCBI taxonomy): Eukaryota > Fungi > Ascomycota > Sordariomycetes > Glomerellales > Glomerellaceae > Colletotrichum > Colletotrichum agaves. The sequence continues at coordinate 94,233 of JAXISO010000138.1, read as the reverse complement.
GCGTGTCCGCCCGAGGGGTGGATCTCGAGCTACGACGCGTACATGGCGCAGATCTGGAGGGTCTTGTCGAAGCACAAGGCGAGGCTGTACTCGCCGCCCTCGGAACAGCCGTTGATCTGGGGCCAGGCCGTGAACATGCGCAAGCGGTTCCGCGATCCGGGTGTGCCCGAGAGAATACAGAGCAACGTCCTCTTTGCGGCTGTTAGTATCAAGTCCGAGGTGCCGCAGTTGACGGCCGAGGAGGTGATGGGCGCGCCGTTGTGGAGGTTGGCGTCGTGAGTTTACTTAAACCCCCTTGTCCCCCGAAGGGCAAGATCCAACAAAACCTGACCGAATGCCCCAGGTACATCCGCCAGCTCACCAACTCAGTGACCCAAGAATTTCTCGACGGCGCTCTGGAGGCTGTTGCGCCGATCCGTGACAAGACCACTCTCTTCTTCCGCACAGACGCCCTCCCTCCGACAGCGAATGTCTCGACCGATTGGCGTGATTCTCGGCCTTGTGAAGCCGACTTCGGCTTCGCTCTGCCGTATGCCTTCCGTTGGCCTTTTGACAGCATCATGAACAACATGTGGGTCACCTGCCCCAGGCGCGTCAACGGGGCCCCTGCTGGTGACGACGAGGGCAACGAGCTCAGCATCCCGGTTGAGAAGGAGCTTGTGGAGGAGCTGTTGGCCGACCCGGAGTGGAACGAGTTCTTCGAGTTCAGGGCTATTGAGCTCGATGAGGACGAACTCGTCGCGCAGGCGCAGGCAGAGGTTGCGAGTGAAGATGTGAGGATCGAGACTGCGCATCCGGTTGCCGTGCAGGCTGTTGCTGTCATGTAATCAATCTGCCTGTGTCTCTTGAGTCTTGTCTGAGAGCGTGGAAGCGGTATATCGGTTTTGCTCGTGTCTTTGAGGCCTCATTTGATGTACGGTGTATTGTCATAAATGTATTCACCCACTACTCAGTCGTCTTCGGTGTTAACGTCACGTCCTCTGCTTATCCAGTCATCGAAATATCGTGGTATCATTGAATCTCATCCTAGCAAGTTAATGTACGGTTCCGGCCACTTGCCCATCAACAACGGCCGATCACCTAGTCGACCACTGACCGGTGCCAGAATTCTCAACTTGCGCTTCTCGTTATCGATGTCGGCGACGTAGACGTAACCCATCACATTGGACGTCTTGATCGTCTCTGGGCTCTCCTTGATCGATGCATACATGACGGCAAGCGTCCAGTGTGCGACGAGCTGAGACGGGTCGACCTTGACAAGCGCTTCGTGTGCAGCGCCGCCATACATAGCCCCTACGCCGGGTTAGCACTTTTCGGCCCAGGATGAAGAAGACGACAGCACTCACAATCGCCTGGCCTGTATATCGTCAGGCTGTCAAAGTCGACCTGCTGCGTCGCAGGACTCAACGTCCTGCCAACAGAGCCGAAAAAGTACTCCTTGATCGCCGCCTCGCACAGTTGCTGCATGAACGCCTCGTCACGCTCCGCTACGCCTTCGGACTTGTCGAGCGACAAAATGCTGTAATGCTCTCCGAGGCTCGTCTTCTCCGTCGCGAACCTCCTCTGGATTTCCGCATTGAGTTGCGGCGAGCCCAAGACGATGATAATATTTACTGCGAAACGTCAGCAGCAGCAAAGCTCGCCGATCACAGCGACGTACCTGACAACTCCTCCACGACGTGTGCCAACAGGTCCATGCCACTGTGGCTCTGCTCGTGCCACCCGAAGGTATCAATAATCATACCCGCGCTCTTCACATCGGCATCCTGCCCGAGCCTCGACGTGACCGTGGCCGCCATCTTGCTCACGAGCTCCTTGTACTTCACCGGGTCCTCCTCCGCACTCGCGTGACCGTAGTAGTATACCAAAGGCAGTTTCACCGGGACCTGACTCGGCCCGCTCGTCGGCGTCGTCCCCCACCCATCCACGGCCTCCACATCCAGCACGCTGCCGACGACACTGGCGCTCAGCGTGCCGGGAAGACTCAGCATGCCCTCCTTCGGGTCCGTGTTGACCACGAGCGGCTGGGCCCCGAGGCGGATCGCATAGCTCGCCAGGGTCCTCGCGAGGGTGGTCTTGCCCGCGGTGCGCGGGCCGCAAATGGCGATCCGGGGGCCCTCTCTGCGCTCCGCCGCCGCGCGCTGGCGCAGGGCGGTGAGCTGGAAGTGGAGGTTCAGATGGGCGTTCGCGGGGGCGTCTTGGGGCTTGTGGTGCTCCGCGAGGAACTCGCCGGCCGGGCTGCCGTCGACCTCGAACTCGCAGCCCTGCAGGGTCAGGATCTTGGACTTTGTGCCGGAGAAGGTGTAGCTGTGCTGCAGGGCGAGCTCGGTGCCGTCTTTCTCGGCGGTGCCGGAGAGGAGCTTGAGGGTGAGGTCGGAGCCGAAGGCGACTTCGAAGCGCCATTCCCCGAAGGGTTGCAGTTTGATCGTTCGGGTCTGGTTCGCGTGCGTCGGTTGCTGTGTGTGTCGTTGGATTCAATTAGCTTTTTTTCATCCCCCATTCCGCTGTATGCCGCAGCAAAGAGGCAGGACAAGAACTGTACCGGCGCCGCAAGCTGGCCCAAGCCAGGAATCGACATATTGGGCTATCTATTGCACATCGGAGGTTGTCTGGAGGCGAGCAATTGGTGTTGCGGCCGCTGTTGGCACTGCAAGCTTGCGACTTGCAGGTTGCGGTCCAAAATGAGGAATAGGGACGAATCGCGTGGAAAATGGAAATAGAAATGTTCTGGACGCGCGCCGCCCACCGACAAAACGGAGTTGGCTTGACATCACCACAGGTTTGACATGGTCCGTGCGGAAGCTCCGGCGGGGGGTTTATTTGGCGGGGCTTTGATTTTCAGGGCGCCTGCTGGTTCCTGCATTTTGTTTCCAGCCAAGGGAGCTTTGTTTCATTTTTTCAAATAGCATGTGTTGAGTTGATATGAATCCTGAGGGAAACTTCGTTTGTTTCATGCGTTTTCAACGTGAATATTACTGAAGCAAACCGTCGCGGAATCGCATCGAGAGTCCAAACTCGGGCCTTCTGGGGGCGCTCCTGCCGAATTCCAGGGAACCACCTTGGGGCTCCCCGTCCTCCCCGGGCCAGGAACCGGCCTCGGAAACCTCCGTAACGGGCTCAATTTCCCCCGCTCTGACCAATGAAATCAACAGAATCAGCCGCACCTCCACCATTACGCAAGCCCCAGCTCCGCCCACTCCCACCCGTTCCTCGCTGCCTGCTTAATTAATACCTGCTGACCTTTGGGAGGACGTCACATCATTTGCTCTTTTCCATTTTCGCCTTCCACCTCGTAGACCTTCAAATACAGAGAGAGGTTGCGCCACCTGGATACGGACTTTGCGCCCTTCTTTGCGATAAACAACATACAGATACACACATACACATCCTACACAAGCGACTCTAGACATGTGTTCCGCAGACATCTTCCTCGGCCTTCTGGCTCTGCTCTTCCCGCCTCTACCAGGTATGTTTCTCATCACCCCGCACCCGCACGATAGGACGAACCTTCCCTCTCAGGAGCCATCAACTAACAAAACTTCGCAGTCTGGGTGAAACGCGGCATCTGCTCTGCGGACTCCTTCATCAATATACTCCTCTGCCTTTTGGGCTACGTATGGCTCTCCCCCTCCCCCGCGTCTGTTTTGCCATCAGTCTCGACTAACACGCCCCGACCCAGATCCCGGGCCTCATCCACGCCTGGTACATCATCGCCAAGTTCCCCGAGCCCGACTACGCGTACGAGTCCCTCCCGCAACAGGATCGCGAGGGCGGCCGCGTCACCTACGTCTTCGTCCACGGCAGCGGCGACGGCAACAATGCTGCTCCTCACACCCGCCAACCCCAGCAGCAGCCTCGCCCTAAGCACTATCCCCAGAGCGGCAACGTGTCCTATGGTACGAACAACAACGCGGGTGGCTCGAGGCCTCAGCAGGGCGGTGCTGGGGAGGGTAGCAGTGACGGTGCGGTCCCGCCCAGCTATGCCCAGGCTGTTGCTGGAGACAACAAGATCCAGACTCGGGACTGAGGCGACATAGCCAGGTGACGGAGGGAGGGAAGCGGATTGCCCTCGAATGCCTCCCTCTATTCGGCTGAGAACTATGTTGTTGAATGGACCCAGCGCATTCTCTTGATGACTGTTAATGTGTGTAAGTTGGTTTTGGCGGGGGACTTTGACTGAAACTCCTCGAGCCGTTTGGCGTTTGGATAGGGATTGACGTGTTTTTACACTGTACGATTTATGTGGTATCACCAAATTCATACCGAAGCTTTTAGAATTTTGCTCTGGGGTATCTGCCTACTTGTTTCCAAACGCCACTGTCAAAGCAAGCATGTATGGTGTTCCTTTGTCAGATGCTGAATTTGGCTTATAACTCCTTGCCTGTCGTCCATTTGCCTTTCGCTGTCCCTTATTCCTGCCGATGCGTCCTCTCCACGCATTACCCCATGAAGCCGAAAGTATCAGAACCGCCAAGCTTCAGCGTGTTCGTGGTTCATGTGCTGACGAAGTTTAAGCGCTGCCAAAGCTCTTCTCTAGTGATTCGTCATAGTCTTCCGCGTTCGGGTTGGCAACAGAGGGGGCAGGACGCTCGTTGGCCACGGGCTCCTTGAAATGCAGCATGAGATTCTGAGGTAAGTAGGTGTGCCAAGCCACGAAGACGGACCGCACCTGGCGTATGAAAGAGACGCCAATATTCAAGTGGGCAATGCAAAGTTGCATCTTGAAGCCGACCCTGAGTTTGTCGAGGATATCGTCGTCGACGAGAAAGGTCTGAGGGCGGTCCCACTCGCAGCGGCTACCATCCTCGGCACTGTGATCGTAGCCGTCTTCAATGATGCAAGGCTCCAGCACGAGCTTGCCCATGGCAGCAAAGCCGCCACTCATTCCATCGAGTCGGACTCCCTGGACGGTCTTGCGCGCTGGCTTGGTAGCGCGGTGGATTTCGACTACCTCCATACTGCACTCGTCTTCATGGGAAACGTGAACATTGCCCTGGGTCTCGTTGCTAGCGTCAAGAAGTGCAGTAGCCTTCTCCGGGTTGAGACCCATTTGGAGCCCACCGATAGCCATAGCTAGCTTGACGACTGCAACTGGGTTGAAGTCGTGAGGGCGCTTGAAGCTAGTCTCGTCGTCGTTGTCGAAGTGGTGAAAATCGGCGCAAAAGAGCTCAGACATTGCCAGGTTGAACTGGCCAGGGAAGCTCATCAAGGCCCGATGAGTGAGGGGAAGGTCGCTTTTGGCTCGGTCGCAAATAGCCAAGGCCTCTTTGACGTTGGTTGCGTATTCAGGGCAGACGTCGTGTTGAAGGACGTAGGTGAGGAAGTTCTCGATGATACCGATGGCCTTTCCCATACGCAAGTAGTCCCAGTTAGTGCTTGCTGCCAAGTTCTCCGAGCAGAAGCCAGCGACAACGCCGGCGAAGTCGACGTCCCAGCCCTCAGGCTCGTCTGCATTGTAGAATCGACTTCCGCCACCGGAGTTGTACACAACGTCCGTCGCCGTTGCTGCCCTTCGCTCATCCGGAGTCATACCTTCCATGTCCTGGTCGATGTGTCCACCGAACAAGCGAGGGGAGGTATCGACACCGCCGAGAAAGAGGTACTGGTTGAAGAGTTGGGTAGCTTCGCTGCCGGCGATACGACGGCGGGAACGGAAGCGCTGGATGCATGATTGGATGCGGCTGATCGTGTTAACGTGAAGGGAACGGGGGAAGGCACAGATGGAGAGGCACTTACTCGACGAAAGGCAGGGTCCTGTTTACACTAACTCAGCAAGGAAGGTATCACTCAGGCCAAGAAGCACTCACGGATGGTAGATGTTCTCTCGCTCTTCCTCCGCTTCTGCTGCCGTCATTGGGGGATCCGCGTAGAACTCTGTAAATCATAGTCAGCAGTAGCAACAGGCTACAGAAAACAGTGAAATATGCTGACCCTCGAACCCAGTGCCTCGATATTTGGGCAAGGCGGTCGGGCCGCGTGCTGCAGTGCTCTTTTTTCCTGCCATCTTGAGTTCTGGTAGTGATGGGGGTTGTTGCAATAAAGAACTATTACGCTATTGTAAACGGAGTGAGGTGGGTTGAAGGAAAGAGTTGGTCAGTGAGTTTTGTTGAGGGAAGCAAACGGAAGCTTTACGTTGAGGGCAGGCGCTCTTCGGAGGCGGGCACGACAAAGTAGAAAGCAACTCTGAATACTCGAATCTAACTGCACATCTGAGATCATAACTCGATGTGAATTTGCTCTGCTTGGAGTTCCTTCTACACCTAGCAATTGAGATGTTTCGTAGGCCTTGCTTGCCATCATAAGTGTTCAATGCCTGGTTTTGTTACAACACGCCTTGACGATGGATGATTTTGGGCTGGACAAGGAGATTCCCGTCGAGATAGACTGGATACCTGATATCTGATTCTGGATTCTATGTCGAAATTCAATTTGCTATGTTCGGCATCTCTCGACAAGCAATTTTACACAGGGGACATGTCGCAACACACGTCTTGCCAACTGATCCGGACTGCGATTGCATACGAGATCTGGGGCTGACCTTGACATTCGATGCGATCCAATTGCAACCAGGATTTCACTATTGGAGGCCTGTTGCGACGATTCACCAAGCAAGTTCAGATTTCGAACCAATGAAAGCTCGGATTACAAATGCAGCCATGTGAGATATTGGACGTTCGTGGGACAAGATTGCATCGACTTGTCAAAGTCCCTCCGGGCGGAATCTGAGGCGGAGCATCTCCTGCATATTGTAAGGTAGGCTTCGCATGCCGCCGCAGCAGTGGATGACGGCTGACGCAGCCAGCACGCCATGCAACTCGCATGGGGAAAAGGGCGGCTGACGCGCGAGATCCTACCTATGAAGGGTTTCTTTCGACAGCGGTGAGAATTCCAATCCAGAGTGAGCGGGCAGCGCGGCCAGCTTCAGCTGAGACGACGACGGCTAACCCTGTGATTCCCGGCTCATCTTGGAGTGGCGATGAGACGCACTTCAAGTGCGTGTCGCGATGCACCTGTTCAACGTTCTATTCGTTCCAGAACACGGCGAGGGCGATGCTCGACGGCAACGTCTCGTTGGAAAGTGTCTGTCTCATTACGACCTGCAGTCATGCCACCATCGACCAAGTGGTTGAGTCTGGAAGAGGAAGATCTCCGGGGAAATGGAAGACGGTTCCAGAATGATAAACTCTGAGTGATATTACGGTCGGCTGAGCATGTCATTCAAAGTACTTTGAGTCGAACGCGTCGTCGTATGGCCTGCAGGACGCACCTTACCCTCCCTTGCGCTTTGGAAACCCGAACAGCACCTTTCAGCTCCCCTGGCAATCTCCTCCTTCGGCTCAAAGTTCTACGTTGTCAGAACAGAGTAACGTAGATGGAAGAGTGCCCGCAAGGTCGAATAGACACGCGCAACTCGGCCGACTCAAGTGCGAAAGCGAATGCACCTCATGTCTCCTGGGTCAAGGAGTGGCACGAGTGTCAAACGCCAACGGTTCGTGCCAGCGAGCGTGTAAGCCTCGGGCACGAACGAATGCAACGAGGGCCAAGAGCTGGACAAGGCGTACTGGGAGGAGGATCAAAGTCGACGAACAGGGTAGCTGGGGGGCGAAGAGCGAACGAGAGGCCGCGAAATGAGATGGAGGGAACTCGCCCGAGTAATACTCAAGGAGGTTCGTTGGTGGCTGAGTGACATCCGCCACGCCTTTCCTTGCGGCGGCCCCCCCCCCCCTCTCTCTTCCCCCTCCTCCTATTCTTTTGCGACTGCTGCACTAGGCAAAAAAGGTGAGAAAACGGCGCGTCAGACAATGGGTCTCCAGAAAGAAATAGCGTCGTTTCGCTGGCGGAGGTCCCTGGATCTGCGGGGGCTACTTCCCTGCCACCATCGCGGGCCGCGCCCACGTCTGTCGGATTCTGCACTCTGATTGCTTCGTTTTTTTTGGCGGGTGTCGAGGGTTGATGCCGCCCACACACCGCACCTAGACGCAAGGAGGAGTCACACTTCACAGTGGTGTTGTTTGGCAGCTGAGAGCTTGGTTTGCCTTGGGAAAGTACCTGACCTACCTACCGTAGGTACCGCATGTACCTTCCAGTAGCATTTGGGTGACGAGCGTCCACTATAACGATGGTAAGGTATCTTAAGGTACCTAAAGTAATTACTAGGCCGCAAACAATCAAATCCAAATGCCATTTTCAATTTTCCCCCGGCGCCCCAGGCCAGCAAGCATTCGTCCATCCATCGTGACTACACCTCGCTCTCTTAATTACTTTGCCCTCCAGATCTCCTTGTTCTCTCCTCTCCTCTCCTCTCCTCTCACCGACCGTCCCGTCCTCTCCTCACCCACCCGACTTTATAACCCTGTCCCCCGAACTTCAGCTTTTCTGAAGTTTCCCCCTGTTAGTCCTTCTATCCTCTGTATCCGTACCTGACGTTCGATCCACTCCCTCTGCGCCTCGAGATCCCTTTGCTTGCCAAGCCTCCAGACTGCCGTTTACCGAAGGCTGATTTCTTGAGCGTTTTGCCCTGTGCTTCTCACGCCCTGTCTGTCGCCACGCCGTTACCGCAGTCGCTTGACACAAACCTGCCCGCTACCCCATTTCTGGCCCTCTTGCGCGCGCAAGAAAATTCTGGGATCCTCCCTGAGTGTGCGATTCAGTCAAATACCTCTTTGGACACCAACAGTCACTTCCAGTTTCGCAAACATGATGGGCAAGAAAGCGATTCCTTCAAAAGCTGATCTTGTCGATTATGGTCACACCGTTGCTGGACAGTAAGTTGCGACCGACGCCGTCCCGCCCCTTATTCTCTCGCCCAACCTGCGCCGCGCGCGGATACACAACTGGCCGGCAAAGAAGCAGAAGCCTCTCTAACGTTGTTCCAATCGCAGTGCAGGGACCATGTGCGACGAGTCCGGCGATCTCTTCATCAAGCCTTGCACGCAGGCTGAGATCGAGTTCTACAACTCGGCCAACGAGAGCCACCCCGATTTCGCCGAATTGATGCCCTTGTACCTGGGCATTCTCCAGCTCAACGATTCTGCAGAACTTAGCTCCATCGAGGATGGTGTCGCCGGCCCTGTCGCATCATCCGCCGCCAAGGAGGAGCTCACCCAAGCCGTCAATGGCCAGCTCTCCGCCGAGCAGGATAAGGACAAATGGGTGCAAAACAAGTCCAAGAAGATCAAGACAGACCAGGCTGTAGTCCTCGAGAACTCGGGCGCCGGCTTCACCAAGCCCAACATCCTCGACGTCAAACTCGGCGTGCGTCTCTGGGCCGACGATGCACCTGCGGAGAAGAAGAAGCGGTTCGACGAAATCACCTCCAAGACAACCCACGGCCCCCTCGGCTTCAGAATCGCTGGCATGAAGGTCTACCGCGGCTCCTCCATGAAGTCTGAGCTGGACCACGAGGACTACAAGATCTACGACAAGGACTACGGCCGCGTCCACGTCAACACGGACAACGTTGTCGAGAATTTCCGCAAGTTTATCTTCAACAAGATGGCTGGTATCGATGACGATCTCGCCAACGCCGTCGCTCAGGCCTTCCTCCACGATCTGCGCAACGTGGAGCGCGTCCTCTCTTCCGAGGAGAGCAGGATGTACTCGGCCAGTTTGCTGTTCGTCTTCGAAGGCGACGGTGACAAGCTGAAGGAAGCCATTGCTCAGAACAACGCAGCTGTCGACAGGGTCGAGGCCGCGGAGGGCGAGAAGCCTGGTAGAACTACCCTCAGAGTGGATAGTGGTATCGAGCTGATCGACGAAGACTTCACGAACCCCGATGCGGACGATGACGACGAGGACGACGAGGACGATGGCCCTACCCTACCCAAGGTCTTCTCCCTGAAACTTATCGATTTCGCCCACGCGCAGTGGACCCCCGGCCAGGGTCCCGACGAGAACACGCTCAAGGGCGTGCGAAGCCTCATTGACATTTTCGAAAAGCTGGCGCAATAAGACCCAGCCCCTCAAGATACATACGTTGGTTCATTAGTACGCGGAGCCACGAGGCATAGCGGACCCCAGCTCCCGCGGACGACACAAAAGTTTTACAGGTCATGATTTGTTCGATCAAGAGGACCATCAGCGAGCACAAGACGAGCGCAGAAGCTCACAACGATTACAATACCCAGATACAGTACAGTGCGCGGACATGAGTGCGAATAGAAGTCGCTCCTCAGAGGACAGTGAGCTAGCATCCATGATAATGACCCAAGGATATCATCACACCTGGCGTCGGGGTTTTTTCCAATACCAAGCTCCTTTTTTTGTTGCGTGCCTCTTAATCTTATCTTCTTGAGTGACATGATGTCGATGGATCTTGCTGTGACAGGGAATCTTTAGGTTAATCTCACAGAAGATATGGGGCCTGCATGAGACCAATGCATGACACTGCAGAAAGGTTCGGTGAACAGACAGCCGAGGTACTTGTACCGAGTACCCATATAGGGACTCGGCAACCAGAATTCTCATTAAAATACGAACAAATGCTGCATTCTTCCCTATGCATTCACAAACGTTATTTCAGATACCCTTCTGGTGGACAAGAAGCAACGTTATATCTATGAAGGTCTAAGACCTAAACATTTGCTTTACCCAACCCGCGGTTGAGAATGGCCAGCCATATCCTTGGGTCTTGAAAACCCCACACGGACCGTAGCAATATTTAGGTTACTCGGTCAATGTAGAAGTGGGTAGATGGTGACTTGGCAGAGGCAGGGTGAGGACATTTCCCGAGACTGGGCGGTGTGGAAGCCGGGAACCGAAACTTTTCAATTGTTCAGATGGCTTGCCAGTAGTTTGCGACTTCTAGTCCTGTGGTATGCAAAACGGATGGATGTTTATCGCAGATACTCAATAATCAATCTCATGAAAGCCTTTCACATGAAGAATCTTGAACCTTGCATTCGTCGGTCTGGAGATTGTGGGGAATATCTCGTCTCCACGCTAACAAAGCTGGCGGTAGGTACTTGAGATACTTGTCCCGGAACGCGCTGCGAAAGCAGGTGTGGGGGCGACAATATCGGGACCTGCACCTCACCGACCGGTACCGTCCAGTGCTACCTAAACCTCGAGCCCGGAACGGAAAGAGCTTTCTCCGAGCCTGGACCCACCCCATCCGTCATGGTGTGTCTCGGCGCCTGGCGAGTGATTGGCAATTAGCAGTCTGGATGGACATTTTTTGGAGGCTTCAGTGACCATCGAAATCGAGGTCGCGACGTTGACCTACAGCAACGCTTCCAATCACAACCATGGATGACCTCTTGAACCTCGAGCTCCTGTCGCTCGTTTCAAAGGTCACTTCCGAGCTGCAGAACCATTTAGGCGTTTCCGACAAGACCCTTGCCGAGTTCATCATCGCCCAGCGAGTCGACGCCGAGGACTACGATGCCTTCAAGAAGAAGCTCGCCGCCATCGGCGCGGACTTCCCCCCGAGTCTGGTCGAGAGCGTCGACCGCCTCGTGCTCGCCATGCACCCAAAGCTCAAGCGCAAACCGCAAAAGCATAATGACGGCGAAGAACACCACCACCGCACCGCGGAAGAGAACCAACATCTCTTCAAGGGTCTTTCCGTCCCCGACAAGCCCGTCGCGTACGATGGCATCGGGGACGCCGACGCCATCGATGATACACTGGCGCTGCTGGAAGGACTGGAAGGCAAGGCGAGGGGAGAAAAGTCGGCGTCGCGCAAGCGGAGCCGCAGCCCAGACGATGGCCGCGAGTCGAGGAGGAAACGGAGAGACAGGTCGACGTCGAGGGATTGTAGGAGGCGATACAAGTACCGGTCACGATCGAGATCTCCCGCCGACTACGAGAACGGACCTTCTCTGAAGCAGCGCAGGGGAAGGCGCAACTACGACGAGGAGGACGACGGCCGCTTCAGGAGGGCGCCGGAACCCGAGGTCGATGATGCGCCTCAGCTTCACAAGGTCTACAGCGGTCATGTCACCGGCATCAAGGACTTTGGCGCGTTCGTCAACATACATGGCGTGCGCGGAAAGGTGGATGGCCTGGTGCACATCTCTTGCTTGGTTGAAGGCCAGCGGGTGAACCACCCGTCAGATCTTCTGACGCGAGGTCAGGACGTCAAGGTGAAGGTTGTCAAAATCGAGGGCAACAGAATAGGTCTGTCCATGAAGGAGGTAGACCAAGAGACTGGCATGGACCTCCGCCCTCAAGACAGGATATCTTCGGGCGCGAACACGGAGGCTTTGGGCGGTGGACGGAACGGAAACATGTTTGACAACGGGGTTATGCCGCCTCCACAACATCAGGCTGGGCAACGCCGACAAAAGAAGCGCATGACCTCGCCCGAGCGTTGGGAGATTCGACAGTTGATTGCCTCGGGTGTGGCGAAGGCTTCGGACTACCCCGACCTGGAGGAGGACTACAACGCCACTCTGAACGGCGACGGAGGCATGGAACTGGAGGAGGACGTCGACATCGAGGTGCGAGAGGAGGAGCCACCGTTCCTCGCTGGGCAGACGAAGCAGTCTCTGGAACTGTCTCCCATCCGAGTCGTGAAAGCGCCGGATGGCTCCATGAACCGTGCAGCAATGTCGGGTACGGCCTTGGCCAAGGAACGAAAGGAGCTGAAACAGCAAGAGGCCGAGGCCGCGGCAGAAGAAGACTCCAAGGTCGATCTTTCAGCCCAATGGAACGATCCCATGGCCGACCCCGACAAGCGCAAGTTTGCCAGCGATCTGAGGAACGCCAAGTCCCAGATGAACCAGAACAAGACGGACACCGTTCCTGAGTGGAAGCGCGCGGTGGCGCCCAAGGACCAGTCTTTTGGCAAACGGACGAATCTTAGCATCAAGGAACAGAGAGAATCGCTACCGGTATACGCCTTCAGGCAAAAATTCTTGGATGCCGTCAGAGATCATCAGGTCATGGTTGTGATTGGAGAAACCGGCTCTGGTAAAACTACCCAGCTCACCCAGTATCTAGCCGAAGATGGTTTCGCCAACGACGGCGTCATCGGCTGCACGCAACCCCGTCGTGTAGCGGCCATGTCCGTCGCGAAGCGCGTGGCCGAGGAAGTCGGCACTCCACTTGGTGAAGCCGTTGGCTACACGATTCGATTTGAGGATCGTACGAGTCCGGCGACGAAGATCAAGTACATGACGGACGGTATGCTTCAGCGTGAGATTCTGGTCGACCCAGACCTCAAGCGCTACTCGGTTATCATGCTTGACGAAGCTCATGAGCGCACAATCTCAACCGATGTTCTGTTCGCGCTTCTAAAAAAAACGATGAAGCGTCGCAAGGACTTGAAGGTCATCGCGACCTCGGCCACGCTGGATGCAGACAAGTTCTCGTCGTACTTTGACGGATGTCCAATTTTCACCATCCCTGGCCGGACATTCCCCGTCGAGATCCTCTACTCTCGCGAGCCTGAGTCTGACTACTTGGATGCCGCCCTGGTCACTGTCATGCAGATTCACCTTACAGAACCGCCAGGTGACATACTGCTTTTCTTGACGGGCCAGGAAGAAATCGACACGTCATGCGAGATCTTGTTCGAGCGTATGAAGGCGTTGGGGCCAAACGTCCCCGAGCTCCTCATTTTGCCCGTTTATTCTGCTCTCCCGAACGAGATGCAGAGTCGCATTTTCGATCCCGCGCCCCCTGGCACTCGGAAAGTCGTCATCGCGACCAACATCGCTGAAACCTCCATCACCATTGACAACATCTACTTCGTCGTTGACCCAGGCTTTGTCAAGCAGAACGCATACGACCCCAAGCTGGGCATGGACTCTCTCGTGGTAACTCCCATCTCTCAAGCACAGGCAAACCAACGTGCAGGCAGAGCCGGTCGCACGGGACCAGGAAAGTGCTTCCGTCTTTACACCGAAGCCGCGTACCAGTCTGAAATGCTACCGACAACCATACCCGAAATCCAACGCCAGAACCTGTCGCACGTCATTCTCATGCTCAAAGCCATGGGCATCAACGACCTCCTCCACTTCGACTTCATGGATCCTCCCCCGATCAACACCATGCTGACGGCCCTCGAGGAACTGTACGCCCTCAGCGCCCTCGACGACGAAGGCCTCCTCACGCGTCTCGGGCGCAAAATGGCAGACTTTCCCATGGAGCCCTCGCTGGCAAAGGTGCTCATCATCTCGGTCGACATGAAGTGCTCCGCGGAGATGCTCATCATCGTCGCCATGCTCAACCTCCCCAACGTCTTCTACCGGCCCAAGGAGAAGCAGTCGCAGGCGGATCAGAAAAAGGCAAAGTTCCACGACCCGCACGGCGACCACCTCACGCTACTCAACGTGTACAACTCGTGGAAGCACAGCGGGTACTCGGCGCCCTGGTGCTTCGAGAACTTCATCCAGGCGCGTTCCATGAAGCGCGCAAAGGACGTACACGACCAGCTCGTCAAGATCATGGACCGCTACCGCCACCCGGTGGCCAGCTGCGGCCGCAACACCCAGATCGTCCGCCAGGCCCTCTGCTCGGGCTTCTTCCGCAACGCCGCCCGCAAAGACCCTCAGGAGGGCTACAAGACGCTCATCGAGGGCACGCCCGTCTACCTGCACCCCAGCTCCGCGCTCTTCGGCAAGCAGGCCGAGTGGGTCATCTACCACACTCTGGTCCTCACGACAAAGGAGTACATGCACTGCACCACGAGCATCGAGCCCAAGTGGCTCGTCGAGGCCGCGCCGACCTTCTTCAAGGTTGCGCCGACGGACCGGTTGTCCAAGAGGAAGAAGGCCGAGAGGATCCAGCCGCTGCACAACAAGTATGCGGGAGAAGACGACTGGAGACTGAGTGCCCAGAGGAAGGCCGGGAGGGGCGGCGGTGGTGGTGGTACCTGGGGTTAGCAGTGGCTGGCGCGGACGCTGGAAGACGTGTTCGGGAGGGTGGTACAAGGTGCATTTAGTGTTGTTATAGCTCAGAGTGATATACCCAACAAGACGCATGATGCAACTATTCTCAGATTTCCTCGGCAGGCTGCTTCATCCGGCTCGCGAAGGCCGGCGTTGAGGTATGCCATCTGGACCCACTCACATACGGACGGCGCTTGGCGTTCTGGTAATGAGTTTTTTATTGTGATGTTGTATGTTTCTTGAGCCCCCCTCCCCCCCTTTTTTCCTCTTTTTTTCTTTTTGGTTAAGCTACGCACTGAATCAACATGTGTTTCCGTCCAGACCAAGAAAACATACAACTTTGGCGAGAAATGTATGTATTGATCTCCGAGGAAAGTAGAGCAAAATCATGAAGCTGTGGTCGATGATGAGTCGGGGCAAGTCAGACCCGATTCACTCTCCCCCATCTCACAGCGCTTCAATCATGGGAGTTTCGAAGCCCCCCTGGCATCCCGGCTAGTCGATCAATCAAGCCCTCAGCTTCAGTCGTCCCCCAAGATACCTAAGCCCCTGAGGGTGTCATGACGGCCCCGGCTGGCGCGTAGGCGCGCGATTGCCTTCCCGCTGCGAGTCCGAACCTCGAACTGAAGTAGAGCCGCCGCCAATCCGCCCCTGTCGGCGCCCTTCACTTTGTGAAGACTGGTGCGGATTGGAGATTCGGTTTTTGTGGGTTGAGAAGAAGCGCTTCATCATGACATGCCAAGTGTTTTGAGACGGTGGCGCTCGGGAGCTTTGCGGCGTTTTAGGACTCTGGCGTGTTTTTTTTTATCGGGCGAGAATGTTTCAAAGGGGTGATGGACTACTCCGGGTATCAATGTGAAAGGTGGGGGATTATAATGCTGGTTGGATTCCCACATTCGCGAGAAAAGAGAGAATGTTTGTTGCTTTTTTGGAAGGGGGCGGAATTAGAGTCGGGAGAGGTTGAATACTTCATTGCAAGTGATTGGATGGCAGATGTCACAACTGCGACTATCAAACATTGGACGGAAAGACGTAACCACCACCATCATTATCATCATCATCGCCGCTGGTTTAAACGCATGGTCAATGACTCAACATGACGCGCCGTCGCAATCCAGCGCCGCCGCCGCTGCACCACCTCGCCGCGCTCGCCCTCCTCTCCACGCAGATCCCGACGCTCGTCGCCGCGGAAGACCTGGACGCCGAGGACGTCCCGCCCGAGTGCGCCGCCGTGTGCGCCCCGATCGTGCAGCTCACGGCGCGGTGCGAGGCGCAGACGGAGCGGAGGTTCGGGGACGTCGGCAAGAGGTGGGATCTCGGACTTGCTCGGTCGAGTCGGGCCAAGACGCCTACCAAACTTGCGCCGGAGAAGAGACGGATGCGGAAGAGCAGGGTTTCGGAGGAGAGTAGGGCGACGAGGAGGAGAAGGAGGCGGCAGGTGGGAGCGGAAGAGGAGGAGGAGGATTCGGACAGCGACGACGACGGGGAGGGGCCGCCGCCTGCGGTTGTCGCGGCTGCTGGGCAGGCTGAAAGGGATTGCGTCTGCAGGGAGACGGGTTTTGGTGTATTCGGGGTCATGAGCTCTTGTGCGGCTTGCGTAGCGAGCAACGCGACGGTTGTTGGTGCCGACGAGGGTACGTCTCACGGTCTCCGGACTGCGGTGAAGCTGACTGAGATGTTGAGAGACGTCAAGGAGATCATGGCCCAGTGCGGCTTCAACGCCTCCCCGCCAGCTGCGCCGGTGTTTACTACTGCACCCGCACCGCCCGCGGCGAATCCAGGGGCTCCCCCATCAAGCTCGGTCTTGATCACGTCGACGATGTCACCGGCCTTTTGGGCGCCGGAGATACCGTCCTCGACGTCAACGCCGCCTTCACCACCGGCTGTGCAAACTCCGACGCAGCCGCCGGTTGTACCGAGACCCACGGAGCCGCCGGAGCTCCCGGCACCACCAACGCCGGATAGATCGATCACACCAGTGACGGTTTTCGAGACGCCTTCCTTTAGGACGTTGCCGAGCCTCGTCTTCCCGAACGATTTCGCGCCTTCGAGGAGCGACGTGGAGAGTGGTGGTTCGTCGTTGGTGGGCGGCGGGCGGTGTTCGAGTCTCTTTGGAATGGCTTCCGTTGTCCTGACGGTTGTTTGGATCATGGGTTAGAGGTGGACTTTTAGTTGGGAGGTTGCATTAGATACCCTCATTTTCTGCATCATGGACGGGGGATCTGGTAGGCATGGACGGAGTTGTTACACAACACTTGGCTTTAGAAAGATTTGAACGAGAATGGCCAATCTATCAGTAGTTGGTTGTGGGTTGGCTAGGATGTTATATCTCGTCCTCAATGGAGCGTATGAATTACGACCGAGTCTTGTGGCACTCAGAGCTGGGAATCCGTTTGCGTGTGTCTTCTAAGATGCATATCGCCACGAAAGACTTTTTCTCATAGGTCCCAAATGTAAACTTCTTTATCTTCCATCTGTCGAAAGTCGTGTCCACCAAGTTGGTGTAAATTTCTGGCTCTCTTCACCGCTTCTGTGCCCAAGCGATCATTGAGCATAGGAGACACCCACCTAGGCTTGAGTCGTAGGCCCTGCGTCTTCCCTATAAAGACATCGAGAAATTTGATCGCCGCTGAACTATAATGCTACCATGATAGGCGTTGCCTTGTCACCTCTCGCGTGGAATTCGAGCTGGATGAGTCGATGAGGTGGTCGAGAATGAGGAGTTGATTATTTGGGGAAAGGGGCTAGTTCAAGGACTTAAGCGGGAAAGTCTGCCCCGTCGATCTAAACATTTTTGGCGAAATCTTTTCGGAGACGAGTTGCTCACTGATTTGGGGCAGATTGAGGTGCAGTTGATGAGTGGAGGTAATTATAGTATTGAGGATGAGAAAGGTGCGCGTCTTACTCAATCACAAGTGCCACAAACTCGAAACGCATAGAATCTGCATCGAGATGGCTACTGTTCCCAATTTCTTTTATGTAAATCGGTTTCAACCAGGTAGCAAAAAGAGGGTGGTAGGAATCATGCAATCACGGGATGCACGACAGCTCTTGTGGAAACCTGGGCCAAGAACTGGTGGTCAGTGTGTTGCGAGCATATCGCAATCAATTAGAGTTTCGGCTGCGCGACTCGGTGCAGTCTTATTTGAACTTCAAGGACGACGTCTCTTATAGAGAGACGATGAAACTGGCGACTTTAATTTTTTTACTTTAAAACCCTGAAAAGCAACATTCCATAAGTGTTCTGATGGCGAAACAGGTAGCCGTGATTCTTCATACAAGACGGGGTGGTGAGGCTATTCCTGCTTGGAAATCGCGTGTGAAACGGAGATAGAGACGCAAAGCATAGTCGAAGATTCTTCGCTTCGGCTTCGAAAGAAGTCGACTCGGGGTAGAACATCTCCCCCTTGAGAAAACGGATTCAATCCGTTCTCTACTCAAATTGTTTGCCTTCTCAGCTGTGGCGCGGTTTCATTTTCACCGATGCGACTTTAATTCCAAGAATATCAGGGATTTGAACACAGGTCGCCAGGGTTAGGGTCTCAAAAAGGATGGCAGCTGAAAGCAAGGCAAGAGACAGGCGACGACTCTCTGTGCTAACGAACTGCAGCGCTCCATCCTCGCGGTATGTGGGATTCTTTAGCGAGAGGGATCCAGCGGGTGGGTAGTCGGCTCGTTAACGGTATCACAACAGCAGCGGTGCGTCGTGATCGCCTGGGATACTGCTCGAAATGTCATGGTGAGATGCTCTTACGCCATAAACCTTCCCGGAGAAGAAAAAAAGACGAAAGTGCTCTCTATTCAACTGTACGCTCCGGAACTGCGAACAACGTCTGGTATGTTCATCGCCAAATTTCTCGCCTGCTGAACGCCCACTCACCAAAACCAAGTTGACAGCGAACCAACGTACCATCTCGACGAGGCGCAGTCCGGCGCAATTGCAAGGGACTCCAACAAAGTCGCTCGACCAAGTTGAAGGAGATGAAGGAACCCCAAAACTAGTACGTTCGGCCCAGGGATCGGAAAACATTCCTCGTTACTGTTTCTCAATATTGTTAGGGGCTTGACAAGCGAGACGACGGAGCCTGAGCAACGTATATATACGGGAAGTCTCGAATGCATTTTGTGCAGTTTCGGCACCGTGCTACGGACAACTCCCGCCGCAGCATGCATTAATTAAAATGTTCTGTCGATATCGAAGTCCTTGGCAAGGGCCTCCAGTCGCCGTTCAAAAGGACCCAAAGAAAAAGAACCCACATCGAATCCGTGCCGCTTTTCAAAAAGCTCCACCGGCAAACCCTCCACCAAGACGGATTCGAACACGAACGCCGCCGCTACGCCGCGAATTCCAGCCATGTAAGCGTCCTCTTTGGACCATGTCTTCCGAAGCGGAAGCGAGCGAGCCCCTGAGCGTGACGTGGACGGAGGAAATCCTCAAAAAAACACGTTGATATTCTCCAATCACAGGTGTGTGAGGGTGTCGGCATGTATGGTTGGGATATGCAGTATTGAGATGCCACTGGACGCTTATGACTAAAAGGGTGCTTACCTTTCCATCTCTCCGTCCAGTGTCTTGTATCTTTCAAGGCCTGAAGTTGGATGGGCAGCCGCCGGTCGAGAGTGTTCGATGCAGGCGCAGAAGATCTCTCTGCCAATCATGTCCGAAACAGTGAAAGCACCATCAAAGATCTCGGCGGATGGGAACAAACCGACCCCTGCACGGCGCATGGCTAGCGTCGAGATGCGAACCTGGCAGAAAAAAAAGGGGCACGACGGAAGCTCGCCCGTCGGCATCCACATCCTGTGTGTTCCTGGCATTCTCGACAGGGGATGTATGATGGGCTCAAATGTGCCTCTCCACATCATTCGCCTCGGGACCAACGACGACAGCCAACCGCCGTCCCTTCCCGGCGTTCAGGTCGGATGGAATCTAGCCTGATTCTTTACTGGTGCGTATCTGCCGTCTGTCTGTTTGGAAGCTTTGGGGATCATGCAGGAAGAATACACGTTTCCACTCACACATGTTTTCTCCAGTCTCGTTCACGCAGAGGCACTCAGTTATCGTCGTGGTGGGACCATTGAGCGGCCACACACCAAAACCCCCAACCCGAACGAATGAGTCCTTGAATATCTCCAGAATCGGCCAGGCTTGTCAGGGGAGGGGGGCTATGTTCCAGTCTCTTCCCCTGAGGAATCTCATCTCGTGGCCCTGCAGGTGAATCGACAGGTCAGCAACGGCTCCAGGATGACCGTCTTCTCGGCTTCGGTATAAGATGGATGAGCCAACCCCATGGCACACGCGCCCGCGGCGTCTAGGCCTTTCTCTCCATCCCCTTCCAAGATTCCTCTTTCGGTATCTAAGTCACTCCTTTTTAACAGACCTTCGTTCTTTCATTCCCTCAGTTTCGAAGATTTCGTTAGTCGTTTGTGTGTGTTTGTGTGTTGTTTCGAATACTTCATTTTGGTTGTTTCATTATTTTCCTCTGTTTCAAGCCCAAGATGGCGCCTTCGCTTCTCTCCACGCTCTCTTCCGCCCTGCTCTTGGGTTCTTCCGTCTCGGCTACCCAGTCTTACCAGCTGACGGACAGCTACGACCCTACCAACTTTCTTGAGAAGTTTGGCCTCTTCGCAGTATGTTTTACCCTGCACGAAACCCGCATCACAAAGTCGTGATTGGTCGACATACATGCTGACGATTCTTCCTCTCGTCAGAGCGACTACTCCACCGGAGACTACAACAACGTCGACCCCACGGGCGGTTATGTCAACTACCAGTCTGCAGAGCAGGCCCAGGCCCAGGGTCTCTTGAAGAACGTCAACGGTGAACTCTATGTTGGTGTCGATTCCACCACCACGCTCGACCCCGCCGGCGTCGGTCGCAGCTCCGTCCGCCTGGAGAGCAAGACCAAGTACAAGAAGGGTCTTTTCGTCGCCGACTTTTCCCATCTCCCCAAGCCCGTCTGCGGCGCCTGGCCCGCATTGTAAGAAGCCCGTCGTATCGAGCCTGTCGCATCGTCGTGCTAATCCGTCTCGTCAGCTGGACCGTCGGCAACCCCTGGCCCGCCGCCGGCGAGATCGACATCTACGAGACCTGGAACGAGGACGGCGTCAACAAGGTGGTCATCCACACCGACAGCGACGTCGGCGAATGCAGGATCGACGGCGCGGGCATGACCGGCATCGCCCAGACGACCAACTGCGCCAACTTCGCCCCCGGCCAGTCCGACAACCAGGGCTGCTCCGGCCACGACCCGGCCGCCCCCTTCGGATCCGCCGACAGCGGCGTCTACGCCATGGAGTGGACCGGCACCTCCGTCAAGGTCTGGGGTTTCACTCACGCCAACGCCCCCGCCGACATCGCGACCAACCCCGACCCCGGGACCTGGGGAGCCCCCAGCTTCACCACCAGCGTCTGCGACGCCGACAAGGTCTTCGGCGAGGCCAAGATGGTCCTGAACATCGACTTCTGCAGCGTCAACACCGCCGGCAACGAGGTCCTCTGGGAGCAGGGTGGGTGCAGGGCCAAGGCCGGCGGCGCCACCTGCAACCAATGGGTCGCCAGCAACCCCCAGGCCTTCGCCGATGTCTACTTCCAGCTCAAGTCCGTCAAGGTCTGGCAGCTGAGGGACGGGGAGGCCAACGCCACTGCTTCTGCCACCCAGATCGCCTCTTCCGCCGCCGTCAGCACCGCCGTCCCCACCGACATCGTCGCCCCCGGCACCGCCGTTGCCTCCGAGAAGCCCGTTGCGACCGCCACCGGCTCCGGCGCCGTCGTCCCCTCTGTCACCGCTCCCGCCGACCCCGTCGAGGTCCCCGTCGAGGACCTGACCACACGTCTGGCCACGTCCACAGTCTACGAGACCAACGTCAAGACCATCACCTCCTGCGCCCCTGCCGTCACCAACTGTCCCGCCAGAGAGACCCCGCAGGTCGTCACCGAGGTCGTCCCCGTCACCACTACCGTCTGCCCGGTCGTCGACGTTCCCACCACCATGACCGTCTCCAAGACCGAGGTCCACACCATCACCTCTTGCGCCCCTACCGTCACCAACTGCCCCGTCGGCTCGCAGACCACCATCACCAAGGAGGAGGTCGTCTCCACCACTGCCGCCGTCCCCGTCGAGAGCTACACCAAGCCCGCCGCCGGCACCACCACCCAGGCCGAGAAGAAGCCTGTTGTCACCGAGCAGCCCCCCGTCGGGAAGATGACGACTTACAAGACCGAGATCCACACCATCACCTCATGCGCCCCCACCGTCACCAACTGCCCCGTCGGCAAGGAGACGACCATCGTCACCAGTGAAGTCGTCCCGGCTACCACCACGGACCAGGCCGAGAAGCCCGTCCCCGTTACCACCCAGGCCCCTGAGGCCCCTGCTCTGCTCACAACTTACAAGACCAACATCGTCACCGTCACTTCGTGCCCTCCCACTGTGACCAACTGCCCCGTCGGGAAGGAGTCCACCATCGTGACCAGCGAGGTCATCACCCCTACGGCCCCTGCTCCCGGTGTACCCGCAGCTCCTTCTCAGGCTTCTCAGAACCCTCCCGCTCCCGGCTCCGAGAACCCTTCTACCCCCGTCGCCCCCGGCGGCGAGAACCCCGCTACTACTCCGGTCGTCCCTGGAGCTGACACACCCGCTACTTCCCCTGCCGCCCCCGGCGCCGGGAAACCCGCTACTACTCCGGTTTTCCCTGGCGCCGAGACACCCGCCGCTACCCCCGTCATCCCCGGAGCCGAGACTCCCGCTACGACCGTTGTTCCTCAGAACCCCGTCGTGGTTCCCGGCTCCGGCCCTTCCACCCCCAGCGTGCCTACCGCCGGCCAGACCAACTCCGCCCAGGAGCCGGTCCCCGAGATCCCCGCTCCCACCGCGTCTGAGACCATGCCTACCACCCTCGTCGTTGCTCCTTCCACGCTCTACAACGGCAGCCTGACCACCGCTCGCTTCCCCGTCGGCACTGGTGCCCCTTGCATCGGCTCCTCCTGCCCAGCGGCGACCACCGGTCCCGTCCAGGCTGGCGCCGGCAAGATCAGCTCCGGCACCTTCGTTTTGGCTGCGGCGCTTGTTGTATTCTTCATCTGAGTGAGAGAGAGTGCACAGTTCAGGTGGGATGAAATAGAGATAATAAAACCTGTTCTTCACAAATAGCTGCCATTGACTTGCTAGAACTTATAAGTGTGGTCCTCCATTTTCAATTTGCATTGCTATAAATTCGGGGCTTCTCATCGTTATGGGAGGAACGCAGGATTTGAGAATTCAGGATTATGAAATGCAACACAAATTGGAGCGATGGTGTAAAATCTGTGTTGTCGCAAAAAGTTCCGCCGGCTATGTTGGGCTAGTATTGCCGTAGGCAAACCGGTCACGTTTCTTTCCCTATTTCATTCGTCTCTGTGAAGAGCAGAGGTATCGTGATATATTGGATCTGGGCTGCCTATAGACGAATCTCGTCGGTGTTGTTGTTGTTGTTCTTGTGTATGTATGAGGGAAGAAGTGGAAGGAAGGGAAGGTGCTGAAGGTGCTGAAGTAGGCCCAGCCTACCCCCGTGATGTAATAGTCTCAGCCTCTGCCCATGACTGCTGCACAGTAAGCACCATCTGTACAGACAGCAGAGCTCATCATAGGCCCGGCCACTCAGCATTGCCATCCGTTGCAACGTGCTTTCCTTAGGACTATGCTTCCCGTCATAAGTCTCCATCAAGTGGGTTAAGCCATGCCCACCTGCGTGAGTTTGACTTTGTGTACTTCCCGCGTCGATTCCAAGCTCGACTGCACAGGAAATGCCTCGGTGCTATGAATAACCGACTGGTCCTGCTTATTTATCAGCGGCACAGTACGCTCCAATGGCTTAGCGCGAGGACGCAAATGCGCTGCTCTCCCCAGCTGTAATCTTGTTATAACCCTCGCCTACCTTTTCAAAGGTGAAGCTGAGCATGGTCGAGGGAAAAGGGAAAACCAACAGCTGTGTAAGATCCAATCACGTGTGAGAATTCTTAGGTTCCTAGCTTGATAGGTGAGCTCTCACGTGCGTAGTGTCTTGGCGTAAGCTCCTACAAGCCCTGGGATATGTTGCTTCTCGCTAAGAAGACTAGTGAACTCATGGCTTACATACTCAGACATCGTCGACCGACGTGACTGGACTCACAAAGTGTTCGCGAACAGGGACGAAAGAATGGTGATTGGGAGAGGAGTCATTGTTGACTCGAGTATGTAAGGGAAGTGGGAACCTCCCTCCCTCGAGCATTGTGATATGCAACGGATCGGACGATAACAGAGCCATCTCATCCCACAATGCATTGGCCCTATCATCCAATCGTATTGATGGTTCGAACCTTTGATCATGCATTTCTCCCTCCCAGCTGTAGCATTGATGGCCACTGCTATGCCACGAGCCGTCCGAGCCAACTTTCGACATCTACAGAGTCGAACGGACCTGGATCAACAGACCCGCCATCCTCTGACAGGCTTTCGACAGAGGCCGTTCTATGATCGGACGCAAGTGACCTCCCACAATGTGCATCCCTCTCACACACCACACTGACCTAAGTGCGGATATACATTGGACGGAAATGCCTACGTCAATTGTATCGTCTTCCCCAATGGCGATTGCAATTGCAATTTGGCTGGACCAAGAATCGAGGGGCGCCGCAAGTTCCGTTGTCTCACAGAGTTTACACGGCCCAAGGCCTTCGGGCCGCACAACTCTGGAAGACTACGTGGAAGAAGAAAAATAAAAGAAAGTCGCGCGTGACTGAACGCGGTTCCGTTCTCCAGCTATTAAAGGGAATTCTGAGATGGCCATCTCCTAATGAACTGTGTCGAACCCCGCGGGAGCCAGGAAGAGCGTCTAGCCTTGTCATCAGGAGGGCCTGGAGTTGGTTTTCACATCATGTAATTGATTTCGGAGAAACGTTGGGAGTGATCGGCGATGGACTGGCATTGCCATTGTCAACCTAGGTCATTACACAATTCTTGTAGCAAGTGTCACTTGAAACCGACAAAAGTACCGGGAAACTCCGCCACATCTCGGCCTTGTTTAGGCGCATTTGCGAGAGAAAAATAGTATTTCATGCCATGGACGTCGTCTCATCTCCGCCGCTCGTGCACGCGAAGCGAACGCCAGTCAGTTGACAGCAGTTCGCCCGTCATTGCGAAACCAAGACTGAACACTTCGGGCAATTAATAGGCCAAGCGACCCAAATAGGCAATGCTCGAGAACCATCGCTTATCGCCTTGACAAAAGCATTCGGGCTAACGAAAGCGACACCCACCCCCTATATAGCCAGCCACTTTACGCCCCCTTAGGTAAGTAGCCTCGTTTATACCCAAGTCCAAATCAGTTCTAGTAAAAAGTGTATCATACATATTATAATATTCTAAACATATTACGTTATTGATTAAAAGGGATAATTTATATTAGAAAAGTGACTATATAAATAAAGTTTAATCTAGTTAATCTATCCAAGAGTTACTTATGTTTGTATGTGCTACGCTGGAAGAACGGGAGTAAAGAGAGGTGTGCACCTGGATTACGCCGTATAGTGCCGAAGTAGCGCGTCAACGCGATAATCAGGGTCCCTTCATGCCCTTCATCGCGTTGCCTTGCTGCAGTGGTCACCAGCAATCCACAGACCGTGCACTTTGTTGTATACGGTTCCCTCGCTTTACCAGGATGCTTGGTTTTCCTCATCTCGGATTACAGTGACCCCGCAGCCGGCTGTTCCGAGTCGTGTGTGTTTCACCGAGCTACATAAGCTTCGACAATAAGCTAAAACGCTGCGAGGAGGAATCTTCTGGTCGTTCTCATCTCATTCCACTTCCGTCCATCATCGCAAAAAAAAAAAAAAGTCGGTCATATCTCACCTCCTGTCTGCAGACGCGCGCACATCCGGTCAGCGCCGGGGACAAAGTTGTGAAACCACACACACTTCCCGAGTTCACGACCCAAAGAACAAAGCCTCAACAGACCGACCGAGATAGCACAGAGACACCGAGAGCCGGCACCACCACCACCACCACCACCACCACCACCACACGATGAAAGCGCAACGACAGATCGTCTCGGGCTCGGCCTCGGTCCCGGGCATCTACCAGTTGATCATCATGACCATAGAGCCCGTCTTCGCGGTGCTGGGCGCCGTCATGACGATCCACGCGCCGAACCAGTACCTGGCGATGATGACGCGCAACGCGCACCCCTTTGAGGAAAGCACCCGCTTCGCCTTCACGCAGCTGAGCGGATCCTGGCTCTTCTTCGCCTTCACCGGGGGCGTGGTCCTGCGGCTCTTCGACGACCTGAGCCTCTGGCGCGTCGTCTGTGCGGGCATGCTCCTGAGCGACGCCGCCTACTGCCACGGCACGGCGCAGGCCGTCGGCGGCTGGGCGGAATGGCTGAAGTACTCCAACTGGACGGTGGAGGACTACATCGTCTTTTGGTCGACCGCGCCCATGCTGCTGGTCCGGATTCTGATCGTGCTGGGCGTCGGAGTGAAGAAGACGGGCGGCTCAAAGACGGCAAAGGCGGAATGATGGAAAAAAGAAAAGTCTTCAGCCTTGACAGTTTGGACATGCGATCGTGGGGTCTTTTGCGTTCCCAGGGCCCGGAATCGTGGTCAGGATCACCCTTTTACAATCACGATTGACCGGCTTTGGATCTTACCTGTATAGATTTGCGACATGTACAGCTTTTTCCTCACATCGACGAAAATCCTGAATTGATGTAGTTCTGAAATGACAACAGAATTCCGATGACGTTGCGCGTGGCCAGCGCTCGTTATATAATGCTGGAAAAAACGTGTTTCTCAGCGATGCCTAGTCGACAATTTCCCTTGTCTCAAGCTAAGAACGTCCACGACTCCACTCCTTCACGGGCCAGTGATGTATTCAAGACCAAGACCTTCCCGACGACCTTGGCTGTTGGGGTCGAGGTAGGGAGCCTCACCGATACCGACAGCCCGGTTACCAAACCTGTCACCCTGGTCGTCATAATCAAATGTTGCCGTATGGAAGGTGCTGCGGTTATCCCAGATCGCTACATTTCATCAGCGTTCGTTACTTCCTTTTTTTTTTGGTCATAATCAACCGGAAAAAAACTCTCACCAATGTCGTTGCTGTTCTGCCATTTCAGGCGGACCTGCAGGTCGTGGTTCTTCTGGAGAATGTCCAGGAACCAGTCGAGGAGGTGCTTGCTCTCTTCCGCCGTCACGCCGTTGACGTGCTTGACGTGGCCGCCGACGGGGAAGACGCTCTTCCATCCCGTGACCGGGTTGGTCCTGACGACGGGATGAACCGCCTTCAGGACGCTGCCGACGTTCTTCGGGTTGCCGCGGGGCTTGTCGTACAGAGTGAAGCCGCCGCGCTCGGCGGCTGCGGCGAAGCCGGGCTGCTCAAAGGTGACAGTGAGGCTCTCGAGGAACTTCTGGTAAGGAGGGCTGAGCCTGTCATAAATCTCGTATCCAGATGCCCAAAGGGTATCTTACGATTTGTTAGCGGGTTTTTCCTTTTTTTTTTGGGGGGGGGGGTCGATGCAATCCATCTATGACGACAGCTAGGGGGTGGGGGGGTATGGCTGACCTCCGCCGGTTTTGGGAAGCTGGACCAGGCGCAAGGAGGAGTAGTCGGCCGGCACGGGCTCGAACGCGATGTCGCTGTGCCACTGCGCGGTGGATTGCTTCTTCGGGCTGAGCTCCTCGCCCTGGAGGGGCCTGCGGTAGTATTTCCTGTGCTGCACCGAGCTGATGGTGCTGATCTCCGGGTCGGCCCCGCCGAGCTCCCGCTCGGGATTCAGCACCGGGTGGATGTGGAGTCCGGACTCCTCGGGCCGGCCGGTCAGCTCGCCGAGTCGGAGGATGAGCTGCTTTTGCAGGTCGTTGGTCAAGTCGTCCTGGGCGCGGAAGAAGACCACCCCGCGCTGGGAGACTGTGTGCAACGTAATCAGCTACCCTCTCTCTCACCCTTTCCACGGCTTTGCACACGCACTGGTGATGGCGAGATCCCGGATGAGCTCGTCGGCATTGGGGGCGTTGAGCCACTCGGCGAGATTGGCTTTGGGGAACTCGCGGCCGATGACAGGCGTAACGTCGAACGACTCGTACTGGTCTAGCGACGATGATGTCTTCAGAGGTTCCGGGAAGGTCGGGGCCTTGGTGCTGGTGAAGATTGGCACTTCTGCCTCGATTGCTGTGGGGGCCATTGCAATTGTTTTGTAAAGCAGTCGATGTCGATTTCTACCGGTCTCCAACGAGGTTCAGACTGAAGTGGTTGTATCCCCTGGATATTTTATATCTTTTTATAAGTTTATCAACTCATTCTCTCGGCTCGC
This sequence comes from Colletotrichum agaves, assembly GCA_036785465.1. Taxonomy (NCBI): domain Eukaryota; kingdom Fungi; phylum Ascomycota; class Sordariomycetes; order Glomerellales; family Glomerellaceae; genus Colletotrichum; species Colletotrichum agaves. The sequence continues at coordinate 66,070 of JAXISO010000138.1, read as the reverse complement.
ACTGCCCGCCGACGACGCGCGACGTCGTCGGATGTGAGCTGACCTCGTCGTGTAGCGACATCCGGAGCATATGTGGGATTGGGGAAACCCCGCATGCTTCGGGAGCGATTTAGAATGTCCTCGGCGGGATGATGAAAGCGGACGAGCCTATTTCGTGATTGATAAACACGTCCAGACGATTGCGTGGATTCATGGCATATGATGTGATCGGATTGCATGTGCAAAATCAACCAATCATTGTCCGCGTATTCACCCCCTCGAAAGGCGAATCTTGGTAGGCAACCCCTATTGATCTATAAGATTATATTGCAGCATTGCCCCCATAAATGTGGTTATCGTGCATCACCAGGAGGACCAAAAGTCAAGTTTCAATGGGCCGGCATGTATTTTCGGAACTTCACTCTCGTGTTCCTGAACGGCGAGGAAGGATTCGACATCATCACCGCCTCGACTTTTCGCCTTGTTTTGCCCGATGTACGAATTTCTCGTGAGACGGGTTTTGAGATGATAGGGGTGTTGCGGTGGTTGTTCGCATCAAGAACTGTGTTTATGGCGACGCTGCATGCTCCGACCACCCGGGGTCCCATGGTGCAGCTAGGGTCCTGCGATTACCACCCACTCTCCATTCGCGACTCTCACGTGTGGCCGTAGGCCTCTGATTTCTAAGTGGAATCAACCATTGGTGGTCCACAACCCGGCGAGATTTCCATGCGTTTCATCCCGCCAGAAGTCGTATTGGCCAAGAGATGTCGGTTTTAGTTCACGCTTCCTGCTCGCATGGCGCATCTGGCACGTCAGGCCTGGTGAAAAACATGTTGAACATTTCGGAGGCAATCAGAAGTAGATTTTCCATTATAGGTTACGAATCAGGTTCCATAGAGCGAGTCAACTTGTGTGTTCATTAATCCTTTGCGCATCCTCTCGGGTTGATAGCAAAGTCTCCTCCGATGAGCTTCCAAGTATCCATGAGCCCAGTCGGATGGATCATCTGACTTCATCGCCTCTGATCTATACGGTCATTGTCGTTCTGAAGAACCGAGCACCTGGGGTAAAGAATCAACGAAAATCAACGAAAATCAACGATGGCTGGGTGTTTCGCCATAGTGCAACCTTGCGTAGTTTAGTTCAGCTCCTGCATCTCATGCGGACGTGATCTTGTGGATCGAGTTCGCCATCACATCCTAGAGATATCATCCCGGCCGTAGGCGCTTTTCGCCATGCCGACCTCGCCCCGCGACATCCGGCGACCCGCCCCCCAGTACTCGGGGTCTCTTTTAAGTACAAGTTGCAGTCTGCCGCAAGGATATATCTCAAAACCGACCCTTCTTTCGGGCCTCACGTTCGACCGCTATCCCGACAGCGCACGTAGATCTGTGTTTTTTGCAGCACACGTAAACATGGCGACGGTGCTTGCGAAGGACCCCTACCGGAAGGGCGACGAGTCCGTATCGTCCGTGCCTCTGCAAGATATTCCTCCGCTCGGGGCCCCTAAAGAGGAGAAACGGTTTTGGTTCCAGCGAGACAAGTTCTACGACCCGTTCGCCGTAGCCACGCAGGTACGATTCCGTCTTCCTTCCGCCTTGCGGCATCCAGCTACGCGGGACGAGATTCTCACGTGGGTATGACAGGCAAGTGTTTTTGATGATCCCGATACCGCCTCAAAATATCATCCGCGATCCGACTGGTTGGTGCCACGCTTGTGTGGGATGTGGGTACAGAAGGACTACTGACATGATGTCCAGGGAGAACTTTCACAGATTTGACCCTTTAGCAAGATGGAACTGGGCAGAAGAATATGCCCTCATCCGAAAAGTTGACTTTCGTATCATGGTATGTGGAATCCAGCGTTAGCCGCCACGTGTAGCTGACCATCGCACGTAGGTCTGGGCTTGTATTATGTTCATGGCCCTGGAGCTCGACCGGGCTAATATCAGCCAAGGTGAGTTCGTGGATATGCGGAGTCAAAGAAATCAGTTGTAGACTAATGCCGATCTTGTAAGCAAACACCGACAACATGTTGGGCGATCTGAACATGACTACGAACGGTAACAACCCCTACCGCTTCCAAAAGAAACCGCAACTCGATACTGACGCATTCCACAGATTTCAACATGGGAAACACAGTGTTCAAGTTGGCCTTTCTTTGCGCCGAGTTGCCGTCGCAACTTGTCTCAAAGTGGGTTGGCCCGGATCGATGGATTCCTGCACAGATGGTTTTATGGAGCATCGTTGCTAGTTGCCAATTCTGGCTGTCCGGAAGAGACTCATTCATTGCCTGCCGCGCTCTGTTGGGCCTATTGCAAGGTGGTTTCTCCCTGACTATCCTTATGCTGCTTCCATGCTAACTTTTGTACAGGAGGCTTCATTCCCGATGTAACTATTTAATCGACCCTACTTCATGACCAGCAAGCTGACCATCCCCCCAGGTCATTCTTTATCTCTCGTACTTCTACAAGCATCATGAGCTTTCGCTGCGGCTGGGATTCTTCTGGACTGCTATGTCGACCGCTGATATCCTCTCGGCCCTCCTCGCTTACGGCCTGCTCCACATGCGCGGTCTCCAGGGCCACGCCGGTTGGAGGTGGCTATTCCTCGTTGAAGGGCTCCTGACTCTCATCATCGGTCTCTTTGGGTTTCTCCTGATGCCGCCTGGGCCTTGCCAGACTGCCAGTTGGTTTCGGGGTAAAAGCGGCTGGTTTTCCGAAAGGTGTGTTTTTATCGAGGCCAGAACGTCTGATTGACGCTAAACGTTCCAAAGAGAGGAGATAATTCTCGTCAACAGAGTGCTCCGTGAGGATCCGAGCAAGAGCAGCATGCACAATCGTGAGCCGATCACTCCCCGCCTGTTATGGGACAGTATTCGGGACTACGACCTCTGGCCGCTCTACGCCTTGGGTCTGACGTTTCAAATCCCCATGACGCCTCCGAGTCAGTACCTTACCTTGACTCTCCGAAATCTGGGATTCGACACCTTCCAAACCAACTTGCTGGCCATTCCTAGCACCGTTGGCCAAAGTGGGTTTTCCATCGCTCAACTACACGGCGGCCACACTGACATTCACGGCAGTGATCACCATGCTCTCACTTACGTATCTGGCAGAAATATTCGGGGAGCTCACATTCATGGCAATGTCTGGGCAGGTTTGGGCACTGCCGTTCTTGATCTATCTCAACGTCGCCGACATAGGCCAGGTCAATAAATGGGTTCTCTATGCTGTGATTTCCCTGCTGCTAATCTATCCCAACGGTACGTCCTGCGGAATTATGGAAACCCCAGAGTCAACGCTAACCGAAATCTAGCTCACCCCATCCAAGTGAGTTGTCCTCACAAAGAGTCCATCGTGGGGAGAAGCTACGTGTCTTGCGAAGGATCGGAGTTTGGCATTTGTCATTCGAGACATTACTGACTTGTCCTCAGGTTGGATGGAACAGCAGGAATTCCAACACGGTGCGATCCCGGACGGTCTCCGCTGCGTGCTACAACATGTTTGTGCAAACCAGCGGCATCGTCTCCTCCAATATCTACCGATCCGGTGAGTTTGCCTGATCCCGATTCTGCTCAGCCGGGGTTTGACGAATGGCCAGACGACGCGCCGTTGTATAAGCGAGGAAACAAGGCACTGCTCGGCATCGTGTGCATGAATCTGGTGCTCTATCCTCTAGTCAAAGCCTATTACGTAGTCCGGAACAAAAGGCGAGACAGAATATGGGATTCCATGTCCGAGGAGCAGAGGCTTGCGTACCTGGCCACAACCAAAGACGAAGGAAATAAGCGGCTCGATTTCCGTTTCAGTCACTAGTCTAAAACAAGACGCAAACCCGCCGCATAAGCTGAGATACTGCGGCAGCGATCGGTTCGAGACCTAGACCAAGGCGAGGTTTTGGGACCGGCCAGCAGGCGATAAATGACAGTACATCTTGAGAATTGTGGCGGGAACACTTACCCACGATGACGTACACCCAGATGCAGCAAGATAAAAAGAGCTGACGGGAACCTTGGAAGTTCTCTATTGATCACATTTCAGCCTTGGTTGACCTGTCGATGAGCCAGCGATCGTGAAGCTTCGGCGTTGACGGCGACAAGTAAACATGGATGCCAAGATGTGAAATCATTGGGGCGCATCACCCTCTCGCAGTCATCAATGCAGGGTTTGATCACCTATGTACAGCCATTCATCCCCTCATTAAACTCCAATAACCGCCGATAGCGAATGTAACCTCGGAGAACTTTAGTCATTGAATGGCTAGGGCTTGAATGCTATTTGAAGGACCAACAGCTTGAGCTGCATCGGCGCGGGATTCTTTCGGGGTATTTGAGGCTTGCACTCCAACCCACAATCTCAACTCGAGTTGTGCTCGCGATAAACTTGGACCGAAATTTAAAAGTCCGTCCCAAATGGAGGCAGAATGCGGCTCAGATCAGCGCTTCCCCGCAGACTCGAGCGTCAACCAAGACAAGAAGTCCGCTGCGATTGGCGGAGAACGAGGGCGTCTCTCGGGAGTTCCCAGCTTTTCCATCCATTTCGCCAAGCCACTAGAGAGAGCGAGCACACAAGCCGACTCGGCAGAGTCGCGGGCAGAACTCCTCAACGAGAACAAGCTGACCAGTCCTTGTCTCTTGGCAGGTTACGGAATCCCAAAGAGAACAGCCCAAATCCATGGTCAGCGGGACCCCCCGAGAGCCCTTGCAATTCCAGAGTTGGTTTCCAGTAGTCTCAAGTAGAGTTGACCTTAGCCCGCAACCACACAAGGTCGCATTGGCAATTGGATAGAGTAAAACAACGCCTTGTGCCCACATCCAACCATCGCGACTGGCGGAAGAACGGTTTAATAGCTGGACAGGACACGTCGTAGATGAAGGACAAGCCCGGCCGAGCGGAGCGGAACCAGGACAGACCAACCTCGAAATGGAAGCTGCAACTCAAGCCGGGATATTGTAGATTAAGTAGATTCAATCATGTTCATCCCGCGTTATCGTGGTAGAGGAATCTTGTTAAAAGGTCCCCAGTCTCCATCTTTTCCTTCCGGTTCGCAGATCAACCTTATCACCGACTGACAGGAGCAGAGTCTCGGACAAGTTCGACTATCACAATGAAGTTCTCGTCTCTTTCCGCACCTCTTGCGCTCAGCGCCGTGCAAGTCACGGCCGCGCCAGCCGAACCTGCCGCTCGCGCGCCGACTCTGTACCTCTGCGGAGACAGCACCATGGCCCGCAGCAGCGACTCCCAGATGGACGGCTGGGGACAGTACGTGTCCGAGTACCTGGACATCGCTGTCGTCAACAGGGCCGTCGGTGGCCGCTCTTCGCGCTCTTTCTGGAACGAGGGCCGCTTCCAGAACGTCGCGGACGAGGTCGCGCCCGGCGACGTCGTCGTCGTCGAGTTCGGCCACAACGACGTCGGCTCCCCCCGCTCCAACGACAACGGCCGCTCCGTCTGCCCCGGCGAGGGCGCCGAGACCTGCGTCTCCGACACCACCGGCGAGACCGTCCACACCTACGTCTCCTACGTCGTCCGGGCGGCCAAGCTCTTGCGGGCCAGGGGTGCCACCGTCATCCTCAGCTCCCAGACTCCCAGGAACCAGTGGTCAACCGGCAGCTGGGTCGGCGCTCCTCCTCGTTTCGTCGCTATGCAGCTGAAGGCCAGGAACGCCTTGGCGGATCCTGGCGTCACGTGAGTTCCGCCGTGTAGAAGAGCACTCGTCCCCCAAAGTCCCTCATACCTGACACCTTGTTCTAGATTCGTCGACCACCACCAGGCCGTCAGCAACATGTACCGCAAGATGGGCGCTTCCGCCGTCAAGGCCTTGTACGTCAAGGACAACACGCACACTAGCGCCGCCGGTGCCGACCTCAGCTCTCAGGCGTTCGTCCAAGCTATCTCCGAGAACATGAACGGCACCACCAGTCTGGCGGCACACGTCAAGACTCCAGTGAAGATCGTTTACTAACCGAGTCTAAAGGGGCGAAGACAGAGGGTCTCCAGATATTGGCACTTGCCCCAGCTGGTAATTTCGTTCCTTAGTATAGAACTCGACGAAGTCGGCCTTCTGATTAAACCGAGCTTGGAATTCTAACTGTAAATATTGAGAAAAATACTTCAAGATGTAAATATCTGCAAACACGTTCATACCCCATCGACCTTGTCTCGGACTTTGACTTTTTGCTGCCTTTAATTCCCAATCTTCATTGTCAACAAAAGATCAGCGACTTCTTGGCCAGTTGCTGCCGAAAAAGAGATATTAAAGAGCTGTTGCGTGATGGACGGACTAGAATGCCGGCCCATTGTGTTGCTCTAGGACGTGCCGTCTAGATGTCGCGAGCGGGAGAATGCTGCTTTAGCCAATGAAGTCTTGCTCATCTGGTGCGGATCCCGATCAGCGTTTGTAACGGCCGTGACAATTGCAGCTGTTGTTGTTAGCAACTATTACGATCGAGGGCTTTCTTGGCCGTTCCGGAAGAAGGAGAAATCAACACGCTACCAGCCATGCTCTTAGCCAAAGGGTCAGGCTCATTGACATTCACCATGTTTCTGAGCTTTGCAAAAATTCAAGAAACCCTCCTTGAACTGAACGCGAAGAGCCGCCATCAATCTGCCGCAGGTGAGTGAGTGTGGCTGATGCGGAGGCTTTGAAGATTCCCAAGGCGGTACCTTGAGTCGCAATATTCCACAGAAATGCAGTGCTTTCTATTGAACCTCGTTGACGGCTTAGAGGCGTCCTTCTCTTTGCTGTTCGCCGCGGAATTTGACTTCCAAGAATATGCCCTGGTCGTTGGCGATGCGATCATGGTATCAAGGGGTAACTTATTAAGACGACATGAACTGTAACGTTTCTAGGGAAAGAAGGTTCCAAAATGGATTCACGTCTTCGATAAGACCTACTCAAGGACTTAGAGTCACAAGGTTATCGCGTTTCCATCAGGGTAGATATTTCAACATGTCCTGGACATTGTTACAGATCATGGAGCCCTCCTACAAAGGAGCAGCATGTGTGCCTTGACACCGGTTTCCCCTGATCAAGCGAAGTCCCTCCGCCCCTTTCAAGTGACCCCCAAGCTAATTAGCCGGGTTTCTCGGGACAAGTTAACCTTCCGCGCTTTGGTCGAGCATGATAAACTGTGGCATTTTACCATTTTGCATATGATTACTGAGACCCTTCAGCGGGAAGCGAGAAATACTTGGAAACACCCAATTTCTCTGATCAGGTCCGAAGGTGTTGCTCTGAAAATCTCGATAAACCTCTGCGAGATTTGCATGCGATTGACTAAGGCCGTGAACAATACCTGGAAGGTCGTACAAGCCGGTCATGGCAAGGAGAGCAGCAGGCTGAGGCGGATCAACCACGTCGTCGAATCCCCAATCTTGCGGCGGTCGAAGTATAGACTGGAAAACGAGGCAAGCGCCATCACTGTGACCTGAGGGGATACACGAATCCTCTTTAAGACTAAGTGAGCGAAGAAACGCAAAGCCATGGAGCACGTGATGGATGTGATCGGGATGATATCCTTCTCTTGCTGGGTCCGAATTGTCGCCCTTCTGTTAGTCGTAAGTGAGTGTTGGATATGTCGGGAACGGCGATGATGTGTAGTTCATCGAAATAATGGCGGCGATCTTGGTCGCACAAGGCGTGAGCAACAGCGGGCTCAATCGAAGCTGACGTGAGCTGCGGATCTCGCCAAGCACCGCCATGGATATGCACCTGCCAGGGTCGGCTAAGCTGAGATGGGCTTCCCAATGAGAAGGGTCGTCTGTTCCGTTTTAGGCAGATAAATGCTGAGAGTTTGGAATCGATCGGCGTCTCTCCGCGTATGGCACGTCGATTGCTGATATGACAGCCACACAGGTCTGCGGACATCCGTGAGTTGCCATTCAACCTGCTTCATTTCTTCCATCATTCTCTAGTCGCCAGAGGTTCGAATGCAGGAATGGCGACCGTAAGGTTCAAATGTCAAAGACAGCAGCTTGGATCTCGTGGCTCATCGAGGACATAGACTTACAATACGCACCGGTATATATCTAGCGCAGTGCCAGTTTCATTAGCATATAGATTCCCGTATTGGTACAAGCTTAACCCCGGCCATCCCCGATACTCGTGCGCATTCGGTTAGCTCATCTCCATCTTCCCTGGCCACACGTAAAGTAGATAACAATGTTGCTTTCGCGCGTCTCCATGTTCCAACAGTACCTGCGTATAAGGTTTGCATTCAGAGCATGACTTTTGAACTTATGTATCTTCACATGCAGTCATTATCAAAACATTTCAAAAGGCCGGTCATCAGTCATAACATGACGACTGTGTCCACGTTTCTGGAAAGATGCGACGATAAAGCAACGTCATTATTTGCTTCAATCTTCTGAATTTCTACAAGGTTTGCCGTGGTGATCGTTTCCAGTGTCTAAATAAATTCACGGGTCATTGGCCAACTAGTTCTTCGACGCGGCGTCCGCGGCAGCCTCTGCATCCGCGTCCTGTCCGTCAGCATCTTGATCTGGGTTGACTTCGTAATATCTCAACGTGCGAAGCACGGCATAAAGAGCGCAGGCCAGCAGAGATCCGAAAGTCGGACCAAATACGTATATCCAGAAATATCCGGGAAAGGTCCGATTAACCACAGCAGGGCCAAACGAACGAGCGGGGTTTAGTGAGCCTCCAGTGTAATGAACTCCTTTGAAGATGTTAGCATTTCAAACAACATCGCATCCACGTTTTCAAGTACGACTTACCGACAATTTCCGAGAGGAAAAATGACAGGCCGATGCCCACCGGGGCAAGGAATGTGGAACGGTGCTTCTCGACTGCCAGCATGAGAATGACGAACACGAGCTGTGTGGTGAGAATAAGCTCGATGAAGAACCCCTGCGCCGTGTTCGTGCCGCCGTTGAGCAGAGTGTCGACGTTCAGAGGGCCCGGAAACATGGCCGCGGCGATACCAGCAGCGCATATCCCAGCGAGGATCTGTATCGGCAGGATGAGGAGACCTCGACGTGTCGGCATTCCACCGCAGACGACAAGGGCAAGCGTGACCTGCACAAAAGGCGAATCAGTTGAGACCAACGCACGCGCGCAGGCCCGTCGATTCTCACCACTGGGTTGAAGAGGCCCCCGCTGACTCTGTAGAAAGCCCACACATTCGCCGTCAGAGAAACCCCGAAACACAGGGCGATGAATATGATGACGGTCAGGTTCGGGTCGGACCCCGCGGAAGCCCCCGGCGTCGTCGCGATTTGGGTCCCGGCGAAGGCGAAGAACAGAAACAGGAACGTGCCGACGAACTCCCCCAGCGTCGACACAATCTTGTTCCTGGTGGTGTCCGCGATGCTGAGCATCGGTAGGGTGTTGTCGTAGTCGCCATCGCTCGCTGCCAATGCCTTGATGACTCGTCTGGGGCTCTTCATATGCATTGTCCGGTGAGTGCTGCTGCAGAAAGGTCGAACGGTCGCGGCTCGGTGGGTCCGAGGGGTTGGAGAAAACGAAGCATCTCGAAAGTGGTTTTTGTTTGAGACATGACTTGTCTTTATATCACTTGCCGATCTTCCTTGATGGTCTGGCCCCTTTTCTCAAATTTCCCCACGCCACATCGGCGGAGAATTCACGAGTGACGCGATCATTCCGAAGCAAGCGCCCGTTACGACACTAGTCCCGCACTCAGCTCGAACCCGGCATCAGAAAAAATGGCGGCGAACCCGAAGCGGCGTCGTGTCTCGACAGCGCTGGTCGACGCCGGCAACGCCACATGCTCGCGAACCACGATATCGGGCGATGGCAGCGAAAAGCTACTGTGCCCAGAACTGGAAACGGAATCGAACACGAATTGGGTCTAACCGTGCTTGGCAAGCACAGTCTGCTCGTAGCTGACGGAATTGAAAGCCACAAACATCATGCTCATGGAGAGGATGTCTCGGTTCCGGCATCTGGCGATCTTTAGGCTGGCCTTACGCAGGCGTAGACGTCACACCGCTGAGCCCTTTAGGAGATCTTAATGCTCTCATCTGAGCGTCCAGCCCGTTTCCGATAGTGCGGTTACTGCTTATGCAAGAACTGTGTCGTCGGTAGCGGTAAACTAGACGATTGAGGTTGTGTACTTAACTTATAAATAGGTGCGGATGGCTATGTTGAAGACGCATCGGAAAATGTTTGGCATTGCACTACCTAGAAGTCCGGTCGTGGGTTAATGAGATATAACAGGGACATAGGGGGTGTTTCATCCTCATTAAATCAAGACCAGTCCAGGTGAAACCGTGACTTGCAGCCTAAATTGGCTCCCAGCAGTCCGCTCGATGTATCGAGTCCGGTTCGTTTCCGAATGGGAACGGGCTGCCTAGGCCGAACCTCCGGGCTATCGTCGCGCGTATTTTCTTAGCAGACATCGCAAGGTCCCCCGTTCATCCCAACATGAAGGAAGCCAAGACGCGGGGTCGGCCGCAAAGCGTGATCCCAAATAGCCATTCCCAGTCTGGCTGTCTTACCCACTGACGCGATAACAAAGGACCTCAATGATGCGCGTCAAACACTTGTAACTTTGCTGCGAAAACATACAACACCTTTTGCAGTGTAATGGGGGATGTCAACGTCAGACTACTTTTCGACGCCTAATCCCTGAAATCACAATGCTGTCAATCACTAGCTTCACATGTCTTCCGCCATGACGGAATGACACAAAGAAGCAAAACCTTAAGGTGATCCTAGAATCCATTGATGCCATCAAAGCCGCAGTCGTGGTGATTTGGCCCGAAGCCGATCACAGTCGTCAATCTCGCGAATAGGAGAGGAAATAATACGTTCCTATGCGCCAGAGGGAGTTGAGCTCACAAGATCAGCCATTGATTTGTGCTCAACCGAACGTCAACAAAATGTCCGGAACTCAGTAGATAGATAACGATGAGCCTGAAGAGGGTTAGACTCGAGCAAGGTGTTGTCTTGACTGAATGATTCGCCCCAGGAATTAGCTGGCGTCAAATTCAATTTGAGACGACGGCCCCTGGACGTAGACTGGTTCCTTGATTCCCGGTGTAGACTTGACAAGGTTTTCTTGAAGTGACCAGGGAACCACCAGGTCATTTTCACAAATTAAATATGCCTTAGGCATCGCAATGTCAGCCGCAATAAAGTTGGTGCCGGGTCTCAAACACATCTTGAGAATGCGATAACAGTAGACCGAATATCTTTCTTGCTTCTTCTTCAGGACAGTCGTTATACAGCAGTTTGAGCCCTTTGTCATCGGCAATAGAAAGCTTGTTCTACAATTACTTGATTTAGAGCTGCAGGGATGTTGCGATAGATGGCTGGGCGTTCAGCTCACCTTGTTCTAAGCTTCGGAATTGACGTCTGGACGGGAAAGTCAAACGTATCCACACAGGGTGAAACTCAATACAGCTTTAAACGAATTAGAGCTAGGTAAAGGAACGGCAGCACGTTACACCTGTGGCGACGAGAAAAGTTGTCAAGACGAATGGGCCAGGTAGATGAACGTTAGCATCGTACTAACAAGTAAAGTTGTGGCCTGATCATCATGTTCTCGAGATTTCAGAACGCTGAATGCGTTACGTGTTGCGTTCTATGCTCCGCTCTCACCTTCACACAACTGTACGCTGCACGCGCGGGGATCGCATCCCTGGATGAGTGTAGACGTGTTTGCTTCATGATTCTCACCACCAAGTCTACCGAAAGCATCCCCGGCTGAACTATGTACAAGGCAGCCCGACATCCGTCAACCCATCTCCATCCGGACAGCTGAAAGAACCAAAGATACCCAAGGCTCCATTATTAACCCTGGCCACGAATATTCACCAATCCTCCTCATAGCTTCGTAACACGTTTGGTGCTTAACCAGTAGTGCAGCCGCCAAGACGGACGCTCTCGGCATACATCTCATAGGTGTCGGCGTTGGCAGCCGCGCGGGTGGCCGACAGGGCCTGGGCCGCGCTGGGGCCGTAAGCCCAGTCGTCGGTGCCGTACAGGTGGGTCATCTCGTGAAGAATGCTGCCGGCTCTGTCGTAGTCGTCGCCCGAGCACTGGGACGCGAACTCGGGAAACTCCCAGAAACCGTTGTTGGGGCAGGGGACGATGACGTTGTCCGAGGGGACCGTGTAGAGCAGGGCGGACCCGTCGGCGCAGTCGCTGTAGGTGTCGACGCAGGAGATCTCGGGAGAGGTGGTCTGCACGTTGGCGACGTCGTTGTAGATGGTCCGAACCTTGGACTCGACAGAAGTCGACTTGAACCTGGACGGAGGAGGCCTGTCAGCAAATGCGCGGCCTCGGGGAGTTTGAGAGATGCCCGCGTCGCTTACCAAGTGGTGAAGTAGTCGGAGGCGGTCCCGGCAGCGGTGTAGGCTGCCTTGGCCATGGAAATGGCGTCAGAAACGCTGGTCTTCAGGGACTTGGTCTGCGATGCAGAGCAAGAAGAGTATGTGATGGAGCGCTTCTGGATGCGGGACGGGGTGGGAACCTCGCGCTTGGAGACGTGCTGTCTGAATCCAACGAGATTAGCAACCGACACATCAAAAACTTCGTAGGGCACATACTCAGCAACGACGGCTTGGTCAGGGGTGACCTCCACCTCGCCAGAGGTCACGTCTTCACAGGCAGCCAGTCCCACAACCGAGGAAGGAGCCTCGGCGCCGGTGGCATAGCGGAAGCCCTGGATAGCAGCGATCTTGGCCTGCTGGACGCCGGTGAGCTTGTAGCTCTTGGCAGCGTTGACGGAGACCGTGACAGTCTGTCCGGCATCGATCTTCTGGAACGAGCTGGCGGCGAGACCGCTGCGCTTGTAGTTGACGTAGATACCCTCGAAGGGGAGCGCGTTGCCGTCTGGTTGGCTGTTAGTCAATGGTCCGAATCCCTCGTTCAGGCTTGCCGTGCAGCCGGTGTGGACTCAGCAACTGTACGCACCTGCGTCGGTCACCAAGAGATCCTTGGTGGCGTGGTCACTGAAAACGGTGTTGCCCTTGAAGACCTGAAGGGTTTCAGATCCCGTGTTCGTCACGGCGACGTTGACGACATGGTTGTCCGAACTGGTGATCTCGACGGAGAGAGGGCAGGTGGCCGAGACGGCACCGGCAAGGAGGGCGACGGGAAGAACCTTGGCGATCATGATGGCAGATGGACTTGTGAGACGAGCTGGCTGGAGACACACGAGACAAGGACAGTCCTGGGAGTAGTAATTCGTGATCCCTAAATACTATTTTTTTTGCCCTTCTTGCATTTGGCCTTGTTCATCCTCGTTCAACTCTACATCACAATCGCAGATAAGGCAGACCGGAGCGATTTCCATGTCAAGTAGGTGCTTTGAGATGGCAAGACACATCAACATACGTTTCCCGCCTCTCAGCAAGGCGCGCAGTCCACGCCACGGATTGCCGGCCTTCATTTGGAAGGAGCTTAATGGAGCTTGACCAAAAAAATCTTGCGGAACCCCGACTTGAGCCGAAAAACTACTCGATGAATCATCCATGTGGAGGAGGTGCTCGTTCGAAGTGGGTAATGATATTGGTCGTCTACCTTAATGACTCCGGCATGTGGGCGTGGAGGCGGGAACGGCCGACAATTAGGCTTATTTGTGTCTTAGTTCCGCCCATCTCACTAAGCTTATTAGGAAGGATATTGGCGGAAAAGGGTAGGTGTCCTGGCAATCTACAAGGAGCAGGGGGGTTCCCGGCAACATCTGTTATCAACCGCTTTGAATCTGCGATATTATCAATGTCTTTCTTGGTGGCATCTTGGTTCGTCGCGGATGCCACCGACGGCTTGACGAGTCATTAAGCCGTTTGGCTCGAGCTACGAATTTTGAGGCATCTGTTCATTTCTCACCGCCCTCTTTCTATCGAAAGGATGCAAGCACGTCAGCGTTTCGTTTCCTTGTATTCGTATCCGGATGAAGATTCGACTCCGACCTCGGCGAAATCGCGGATTGCGACCGAAGGGAGGGTCCGCTGGGGTCTCGAACGCCCTGTAAGCGTATAATTTTGATGGGGTTCCCGTTGATGGTTTTCATATCTCTGGAAAATAAGATAGTGATATCGCCCCGCCTGGGCCACATCCTTCGTATAGGGGATGTCTTATGCTCGCCGTTCTCCAGCCACCGTACGCGACGCGCGCAACAGCACTGCGGATATCTGAAATCGTTCATGTTTTCTCCTAGCTAGCATGCCTTTCTATCTACATACCCTCAGTCTGATGACCATTGACATTTGATACCTACGGCATGAGCATCAAATGTCCTGGGGTGATGATTTCCATCTACTTCGCGAATTCTCGCCTTGTGGTTCTGGAGCTCCTGATCAGCAACATTGTTGTGAAAGCTCCTAGTCCTCCGACATCTAGACTGGGTACGCATGACCGTAGATGAGATTTGACAGGACAAAGATCAACCATCACCGTCTAAACAAACTCTCTTTGGGCTGTACATTGAACCAACATCTTTCCTGATGTTCAATCTAGGTTCAGTCCCTTGAAGTGGATCCTGCGCTGCAGCCCAGCCAAGACAGCCAAGAGATGCCAAGCGTCTTGGCTGGAGATTTGTGACGCATGGAAACTTGGCCAAAGGCGGGAATATGGAAGGTATGTGAGTATTGTTGGCTTTGTAAACTGGGAGGGGAAACGGACGATAACTGTGAATTGTGAGATACTCGTTTCATGCAATGCGCGGAACATGGCGCTCAGAAGTAGTTCTCTTTCGCGACAATCGCAGTTCTGATTCCACGTAGAATAATGTTCCAGCCGTTTGTTTCAATCGTAATCTTCTTGTTTGCGACGCGGTCGTACTAGGAATTGCTTTCCCTCAATGTTCTCCTCTGCCGATATTGAACTAATAGGAACCGGTACTTATGTCTACATTCTCCAGAATATCACTACGTATTCCTATGCACTCGTGAAAACGAATAACATCCTGTCCGGCACTACGCCTTCAGACCATGGGTCAACCTCCATAATCTATTATTGGTGGTATCAAAACCTCGACTCCAACGCGGCGAGGTGTCAAATACTACCCGAATGCATCACAACTGGCATACCTGCAGATATTGTTGCTGCAACCTTTGTGGTGAGTGCTGTTGTTTTGACCAAGATTCTTCCAGGCAGACAGGACTACGACAACGGCGGCATCAACTACTACAATGATAGTGGCAACGAAACAAGAACAGTAAAAGCCCCAGCCTTACTCTCAAAAGCGGCTGTAATATGAATATTACAACCAAACCTGCTCTGATTCGAGTCATGTGTTTCCGGTTAATGCGAGTGATCCAGCCTCAAAGACACATAGTTCTCTTGTTTGCTGCCCGCGCAGATGACGTTCTCCTAGGAAACAGCTTCCTCGCCGGTCGTCGTGTGAAACTACAGTCGACCATTGTTTTCTTGGGATGCCAAGCTACCAACTCAGAGTCGGGATAGGACACGAGCCGAGAGGGTCGGTTAGAAGACTGTGCGTGGTTTTCAGACTTTGGACTTCCGTGAAATTCGGCCGATCGTCCCAACAATGTACGGCCAGAGCGACCATTTCTAATACAACCCCTTTGGAGTATACAGCAGCCCTAACCTCGGACTCCGGTCAGTTTGACCACCTTCAATAGTTGGAACGATTCAATCCCCTGAGGAAAGCATCCACATATCATATGCTGGCCGTCACCTGAGGCAAGGGGTCACAAAACCGCTGCTGTGAATGGCGCCATTGCCAGCGCTTCTTCGCGTCAATCACCGCCTCCACCTCCGCCTTAGATGGTGTATTTTGGTACGCCAAAGACGCCTAAGGGCTCGACTGCAACAAGATAGACCGAGAGAACCAATAAGAGTAGAATTGGCTTCGCATGGTGGCCGAGTTGGGTCAAAATCTACCCTAGCGTGCCGTGACCCAACTCTTACTGGAGCGGGTTTCTAAAACTCCCAATCTAACTCAATTTGGAGGCACATCGAAAAACCATAGGCCTCGTGCAGGTGATCAAGGACTGTTGTAGACTCTCGTGTATTCAAGCGCATTAATCACAACAGTCAAAGTTGTCTTTCAAAGGCAGGGAGGTTTCGGAAAATGGAAACCCGGGGTAATAGCGAGATCCTTCGTCGCTCTCTCGCTCAACCTCTGAGATGGGCTCGTATATTCGTCCGACTGGCAGCCAAGTGAAGGATTTTGTAATGCACAGCTGCAAAGAGTAGTAGTTGTTGTTGTTGTATTATTTAACGCCCTTGTTCACCTCTAAGAGGCATAAGGCATCTACGCCGGCAGGCTACTAAAGATACGCATCTATATACAATAATAAAAAGTAAATACATATTATAATAAACACAGTTTTAATATATATAAAGTTAAAAGGCCTTATAATATATTCCCTATATATAGTATAAAAAAGTAAAATATAAAAATAATATATATATAAAGAGAAATAAAAATATTAATAATAATAATAATTAATATTCCTAATATAAATAAGTACTATTTAAGAAATATATAGTACTATATTATAATAAATATAAAAGAGGAGAAAAGAGAGTATTAAAAATAAGTATATATAAAATTAAGTATTAATTCTTATAAGGGAGTTTAATATTAATTTAATAATTAAGAATTAGGGTAGTTTACCTAGTAGAGACTAAGATTTATAAAATTAAAATAAGAACTAAGGACCTTATATAGTAGAGCTAATTCCTCTACTAAATAGGTAAATAATTAAAAACCCTTTAGTTTTAAATTAAGTGGGTCTTTAATCCTGTGGTACTAAAGGCTAGAGGGGAATATATTATCACGAGATCTAGTGTCCTGAGATGTAATGTCTAGGGGAGCGCTATTAGGTCCACTGACGGGCCTATGGTAGTTCCTAGGATAAATCTTATTATAGAAGTGGTTTCGGCGTAGGTATGAGATAAAGTCTGCCCATTCCACCCCTAACCGCGAGGCTATGAACCGCTCGTGGGTGAACCACAACCGGGGATTTCGTGCCTTCCGACTGCAAAGAGTAGTATGACAGTGACAAAACCAAAAGACCCCAAAAGCTGTTCGTAGAAAGGTTTTGGGCAATGAGGACGAATTGGAGATTCTACACATTAAGTATCTTCTTCGTTTTTATTGAGTTTGAAACTGAAGCATCCTGAATGAGTGCAAGCTAGTTCAGCCAGCTGGTATCAAATCATACAAGCAATGGGGCAATCTGTCGATGCGAGATAACAGCGAAGTTGGAAAGCTATAGTTAATTTCAAGGCCTCTTCTTCATTGCAACTGGCCACTCTGCGGCTAAGGTTTCTTCTTCCTGTATCTGCTGTCCTTTGTGTCCTCCGGTATTTATTTAAACCTGGTCGCTAGTTCGAGTATTCCATTAACTTTACCGTGTCATTGGTCATCCAAGTGAACTCGATCCCAAAAGATGTCCTACGAGTGCGGGTTTCCAAAAAAGATTCCAATGCTGCGATCTTATTCGGTCATACTTGATGCTCCGAGCAGCGCTGCTGATTTGCTGCAAACCTTCCAGGAATCATAGTTCCTGCGTTGATGTTCAATGTCCAATGTTCAAAACCGCTCAGTGTATGCTTGCACAAAACAAGTTTGAGACCTAGTAAAAATCTTCAGCGAGCGTCTCATCGGGGGGGATAACGGGTTGGGAAGGCGAGCTCTGGTGCGCGGAGTTCCAGATTTGGTTTTGGTTGCTTGTGCATTGATTGATTGAGTGGGTAATGCCCTGGGAAATTGGAAACATTTCGCACTTGTAGAAAACCTTTTGGGGTTGAGCTCGCCGGGCGTCCGTTGAAGTGGTACAACACCCGGTATACAACCATATGTGCTTTTTGTCCAAAAGACCACAAGTCGGAGATCCTATCCACCGTGACCAACGGGGTTATCAGGTCCAAGTCGATTCTCCCAAGTCGATTCTCCGCACGCATGGCGCTGCCTTGACCGCCGAGGGCAATCCCGAGTCGAAAGCGAACTTGATATCATACGGGGAATGCTAGTTCCACGAATTGTCACTCCACTTAACGGTCTTAACCACACCCAAACCGGGTCTTGGGATCGGCCATGAAGTCGAGTACCCAAGCCGTACACAACCGTAGTCTTGGCCTCGACAACAAAAACTCGCAAGTTCTACCTGCCGACTCTGTTGATGACGTCCAGGTCTCTCGTTGAACTGCGAGTAAGTCAGCCGTAGCAGCGACTGCGTGACTGCCATGGCAGTGCCATCGGCGAGAAGGGTAAGTACTTAAACCACAGAGCCCTTGATACTCCTCTGAATCTAATACTACTGCCCGCGATACCTTCCTTCACTTCTGTGTCTACATCCATTACTAATACTAGGTTCTTACACGTACTTCTGTCTTCAAGCAGTTTCTGTTTCTCTGCGTGTGCTCAAGTATTTATAGCGGCTTTTTCTCTACGAGCTTAAGCGGAAATATATGCTTTAATAGTACTAAGCTCCTCCTATATAGGTTTCTTATATTAAAGTATAAGGGCAAAGTCTGCTTAGGTATTATTCCACTTCTAGTTCTTCAACTGTATCCTATGCCCCAGGTCACACCCACGTGAAAGACCAGCTGGCGACAGCTGAAAGCCGTTCGCCAAGGACCCCACGCACGGCGACTGTTGTCACCGAATGCCGAACTTTCTACTCCACCCAAGCGAACTCGATCCCAAAAAATTTCCAGCCGCCAAAGAAATCTGCCGAAGCATCGAACGTCCAGCAGCATCACGAAGCTCGAGCACCACGCGACCAGAAGATGGCGACCCCAGCAAACGGCCACGTGAAGGGACAGATGAAGCGGCCAAAAACCCTCAAGAGGGACACGCGGCTCGAGAAAAGGAAGCAGCAATTACAAAGTATCGAGCAGCTGGAAAAGGCTGTCGACGACCTCGTGAGTTCTTCTCTCGCGAAAATCACCATCTTTATCACGCGACCATACCCGCTAACCTGCGTTTTCCTCCCCAACACCAGGACCCCAAGAGCGAATTCAAGACTTTCTCCGAACTCCCCCTCTGCGAAGCGACCGCGACCGGCCTCGAGAAATCCCACTTCCAAACCCTCACCGACATCCAGTCCCGCGCCGTGCCCCTCGCCCTCAAGGGCCGCGACATCCTCGGCGCCGCAAAGACGGGTAGCGGCAAGACGCTCGCCTTCATCATCCCCGTTCTCGAGAAGCTCTACCGCGCGCGATGGACGGAATACGACGGCCTCGGCGCTCTCATCATCTCGCCGACCCGCGAGCTGGCGGCGCAAATCTTCGAGGTCCTGCGCAAGGTCGGGCGCAATCACGCCTTCTCCGCCGGTCTGGTCATTGGTGGCAAGAGCTTGAAGGAGGAAGCCGAACGCCTGTCCAAGATGAACATCCTTGTGTGCACGCCGGGACGCATGCTGCAGCACCTCGACCAGACGGCCGGCTTCGACGTCGATAACCTACAGATCCTGGTGCTCGACGAGGCGGACCGCATCATGGACATGGGATTCCAGACCGCAGTCGACGCGCTGGTCGAGCATCTTCCCCAGACAAGACAAACACTCCTCTTCAGTGCGACACAGAGCAAGAAGGTCTCCGACCTGGCCCGTCTTAGTCTCAAAGATCCCGAATACGTCTCCGTGCACGAAGAATCCACGCCCAAGAACCTGCAACAACACTACATCGTCACCCCGCTCCCCGAAAAGCTCGATACTCTCTATGGCTTCATCAAGGCCAACCTCAAAAGCAAGATCATCGTCTTCTTCTCCTCCGGCAAGCAGGTCCGCTTCGCATACGAGAGCATGAGGCACTTGCAGCCCGGTATTCCTTTGCTCCACCTGCTCGGGAAGCAGAAGCAGCTCCAGCGCATGGAGATTACGAAGCGGTTCGCCGACGCCAACCACGCCTGTCTCTTCGCCACCGACGTCGTCGCCCGCGGTGTCGATTTCCCCGCCGTCGACTGGGTCGTGCAGGTCGACTGCCCCGAAGACGCCGACACGTACATCCACCGCGTCGGCCGTACCGCGCGATACGAGCGCGACGGAAAGGCCGTGCTCTTCCTCGACCCGAGCGAGGAGGAGGGCATGCTGAAGCGTCTGGAGGCGAAGAAGGTGCCCATCAACAAGATCACCGTCAAGGAGAGCAAGAAGAAGAGCATCAAGAACCAGCTGCAGAGCATGTGTTTCCAGAACCCGGACCTGAAGTACCTCGGGCAGAAGGCCTTCATCAGTTACACGCGCTCCGTGCATCTGCAAAAGGACAAGGAGGTGTTCAAGTTCGACGAGCTCGACCTCGACTCCTTCGCTTCCAGCCTCGGTCTCCCCGGTACGCCGCAGATCAAATTCCACAAGGGCGCGGACATGAAGAAGGTCAAGAACGCGCCGAGGGCCGGCATGTCGAGCGACGAGGACTCGGACGCCGACGCGCCCAAGAAACCCAAGAAGCCCGAGGTGCGGACGAAATACGACCGCATGTTCGAACGGACCAACCAGGACGTCTTGTCGGGACATTACACCAAGCTCGTGGCCAACGGCGACGTCGAGGGTCCCGCGGTGGAAGGCGACGACGGCGACGACTTCCTGTCCGTCAAGCGCGTGCTCGACGACGAGGCCCTCGACAGGGAAGCCGGCAACGCGCCCGGGTCCAAGGTCAAGGTCATCTCGTACGGCGACCAGCAGTACATCGTGGACTCGAAGCGTCGCGAGAAGGCCCTGTCCTCGAAGAAGAAGATGCTCAAGTTCAAGGGCCACGGCACGAAGCTCGTGTTCGACGAGGAGGGCAACGCGCACCCCATCTACGAGCTCCAGAAAGAGGACGACTTCGAGAAGGAGGGCCCCGCGGACGAGCTCCGGCAGAGGTTCGTCGAGAGCGAGACGGCGCGCGTCAGGGAGGCCGACTTGGACGACAAGGAGCTCGCGAGGGAGAAGCGGAGGGAGAAGAAGCTCAAGAGGAAGCTGCGCGAGGCCGAGGAGCGCGGGGAGGGCGTCCCGAAGCTGGTGCAGGCGCCCGAGGGCCAGGACGGAGAGGACCCGTTGGCGCTCTTGCGGTCGTTGCCGATCGCGGGCGAGGACGGCGGCGGGTCGAGCGGTGGAGACTCGGAGGACGAGAGGCCGAAGAAGAAGAAGAAGACCAGGAAGTGGTTCCAGGACGACTCGGACGAGGAGAGGGAGAAGGAGAAGAGGGCCAAGAAGGGTGGCAAGGTGCTCGAGATCGAGCAGGAGCCCGAGACGTTGGAGGACCTCGAGGCGCTGGCTTCGGGTTTGTTGAATTAATGTGCGTTGCAGACGTAGATACCCTCGGGAAAGGAAAAGTAATTGTCATTTCAGCCAGTCTTCCAGCTCAACCACGCATTTCCACGTTGCCACAACCGTGCGATCTTGGGTTGTCACTTTCACGAGTTTCACTGCAACATCTTGATGTCAGTAGGATGGATTACAATCGTGATGCATTCAAATGCTCTATCTCAGGGACTGAGTGAAAGTCCAGGGGTATCACCAACCCCGAACGCCAGAAATCTTCCATCCGGTCTTCCGATGCCATGAAAATCGCACGCACTAATTGATGATGCCTTCTGCCTCCCAAGCCATGTTGATCGAGTCCCAACGCCTCCCAAAAAGATCAAACCAGTCTCTCTCCAAATACACGGGCTCTGTAGATACAAGTATGATCAGCGCCGTGATTGCTGACCGCACGAAGAACGATATGATCCGTCGCGGCCCCCAGCTTCAATAGTTCGGGGCTGAGCTGATGTACGTGGACGCCACCGAGCGCGTCGTTGCTCTCATATGTAAATTGACCGATCTTGGCCCAGCCGTCTCCGAGCCACTGTTGCCGGGAGACCGAGGGAAAGTGGCTGGCGGAGAAGTCCTCGACGCGGCCGCGCAGATTGACTTCTTCAATGTAAGCCCAAACCTCCATGTCCTTGGGGCGAGCGTCGGGGTTCAACGTTGCGCTGGGGAGAATGTGTTCCACGACGACCTGCCGGGGAATAATCTCGTGGCTTAGCAAGTAGGAGATGAACACCCCAAGTGACTTCCCTTGCTTGTCGACTGTTTCCTTCCCACACCAACACTCGCCGTCATCTTCCCATCGAACTTGGGTCGCCCTGGGTCCTAAAACGTACGGGCTGCGCTCAGTGCTCGCCTTATAGCCCGCAGATCCAACGCTACCCTTGATCTGCGGTTCGTAATCCGAGGAGGTATGTATTGGATCAACGATAGTGCCACCACCAATCGTCAAATAATTGACCTGCCGACTCAGCTCATGGTTCCAGTTTGCACCAATCTTTCCCCTGGCGAGTGCCTCAAGCCCAGCGTTCGCGATGGCGTGACGAACCATGTCGTCAACGAGATGAATCATTTCGGTGCGTGAGATGCCAGAAGGCGGTACCTTGCTCATGGCAAGGTCGACTGATTGACTTATGAACTCCTCCAACTTCTTCTGCATTTCCTGAGCTTCGGCCTTGACTTCGTTGCGATGGGTAGCGAACTCTCCCTTCAAGTGTCGAATGAACTCTTCTCGCGTCACCACAACATCTTTAGTGCCCTTCTCCTTGTAGAGGTCTTTGACGTACTTCTCGAGCTTTTGTCCAAGATCCTTCTCGATCTTGTCGGGAATCGAGGTACCGAAAGCCGGCTCCAAGATCTTCGCCACCTGTTCGTTGTTGCTTCTTAACCACTTCTCCCAGGTCTTGGAGAATGTGTTCTGAAAGATGCTCTCCGCCTCACTAGCGGAGACACCAGGTGCAGGAGGATTCGCGGCCTTCTGGTAAACCGGGTCTTTCTTGAGCTTGTCTCTGACGGCTCGCCAATGCTCGTCAGATATATAGTAGTAGCCGCCATGGCCTCTGTCGAGCGTCAAGACCTCTTTGTCACTCTTCATCAAGTCCCGTAAAGCGTGATAGAAATCTTGAGATACCATCGGTCGTCCTTGCTTGTCCAGCTCCATTCGTACGACCTTGGGTACAATCTTCTCGAGCTTCGAGAGTGACGCATCATGAAGCCTGGTGGATGTCATCAATTTCGTAATCTCATACTCATGATCGCGTTGTCGTCGTAGGTATTCCCTTGTATCCTCGTTGCTGATTATCGTGGATGGTCGAGTCATCCACAGAGGCATGAACTGCCCCAGGTTGTGAGCAACATCGGAAAACCCATACCACTGAAGGCCACCGAGACTAAAGGCGGGGATTGCAGAGAGCCCAGAGAAAATGGTCCATCCAAGAAAGGAGAAGAGCAAGACGGCGAGTGCAGCTCTGATAAGCCAAGCCTCGGGGGAGAAGACGAAGCTGAGGATGTCCGTGAATGTATCGGCGACTGTGAACAAAGCCCACGGTACCCAGCCAAGCTGATCCTTGGGAGTCTGCCGTCCCGGCCGCCTCTCACTGCCATTGGCTAGAGGGGGTGGGGTGTCGGGGCGAGCAGTGTTGGTCCAGGCGTAAAGGGGCATATAGATACGTGGCCACGCCTGGAGACGTTTTTTACGCTCAGCTCGAATAGCTCGTTGCTCTGCCTCGTCCTTCGCCCGCTCTTCCTCGACTCTCTTTTGCATGTCGGAGTTGAATAAACCGCCTTGCACGCGCGCAGGCTCCTCGTTGTATCGTGGAGGGAGGTCGCGACGGACATCAACGACAGGTGGCTGGTGACGCCTCTGTTCTTCTGTAGGACGTTCAGGTCTCTGCTGGATAACGGGAGGCGTTATTCGTATGAAATGGCGTTGTAAGGCGACGGGCTGTTGTGCGGGAGCTTCCCGACCCGGCCTGGGACTGCCTGATTCTGGCGACAGATGGGATTGCTGCCAGTTAGCCACGGGTAGCGTTGCATTAACGTTACTGACTCCTTGTTGGGTGTTCGGTCTGGCGTTGGGCGAGACTGGATTGGGACGAGCAGGGGCACCGTGTACTGGGTTAGACACGAATCGAGAGGGGGAGCCAGCCGGTGCCGCGCCGGGTGACGGCCTCTGGGGCTGTGATATATCCTTCCTTGGAGTACGGGGGCTCTCGGGCCTGGTTGGAGAAAAAGGATTCAAAACCGGTCGAGCTCCTGGCGGGGGTCCGTCAGCAACCAGCGTAACGGGTGACCGTACTCGTTCACGCGACTCGCTTTGGTTGAACGACCGCGGAGCCATGGGTGTGTTCTGTGCTGAGGAGCGTAATACCGACCGCTTCGAGGGACTCTGGTTGACAGCTAATTCATAGTCCTCAGCTTCGATGGGTGAATCTTCCTCCTCAATCGTCGTTATTGGGCGGTTGTCGGGAGAGGGTGACTTATTGGGAGTGGACCCAATGACCGCGTCGCCGAACAGCGAACTCTCTTGGCCGAAGGTCCGTGTAGAATCAGGCGATCGGGTGGGTTCTTCCGACCCAAATCGTCGTTGTGCGAATCGGTCTGGCCCTTCGGAGACTGCGCGGGGGAAAAGAAGACCAGTACGAGGCGGGAAGAGGCCGTCGATCCTGGACGGAGCAGTGTTGGCAGAGGCACTGTTGGTGGCTGGCGGCAAGCCGGATCCTTCAGAAGATGCTCTGCCCGGTGTTCGACCCGGCGGAGCAATATCAGAACCTCTGGGAGGAGCAGCGCTGGGCAGAAATCTCTGGCCGCGGGCACTGCGAGGGGGGTTTGCTCGGGTTGAAGCAGGTTCAACGGTTGGGGCTGAAAAGGATGTTAGCAAGGGACCTTAGACTGCGACAAAACAAGACCAGCAGGGTCCACACGTGGCTGCACTTACCTGTTCTGGGCGGAGTACGTCGCGGTGAAGGCTGCGACCTCGGTTCTTCTGGCGTCGGGTCACTGGACGGTTGTGCTGGGTCTGAATCATCATCATCGTTATCCGGACCAGAGTCAGGTTCGGGTTCCGGGTCCGACTCTGGCTCCGGAGACGGTTCCGGTTGCACAAGGCGGGGAGGGGGCTTCGGTATCGGGATCGCTTGGGGTTTGGGTTTTGTACTCCGTGGCTCGTCGTCATCGCTGTCATGATCATTCAGAGCATCTTGGACGGCAGCTTGAATGTCGCGAACTTGGCCGCGCCGGGTATTCCGCGGCATCGTGGAAGGAGCAGAACCGTAGGATGTGTCGAACCGAGAAGGCATGGACGGGAGGTTCTGCGTAACGGCAGCGCCGACTCGGATGGATTGCAACTCATCCTCATCGCGACGAGACTTCCTCTTGGGGGGCATCTTGACTGATGTAAGTGAAGGATGTCTAAGTTGGATATCAGTGGGAGTAGTTGTCGGTTTACAACACTTGGCATATGAGAAGAATTGCTAGTGAGGGTGTGATGAGAAGAGAGTGAGCGTGTTGGTGAGATCCGGGGTAAACAAGGGGAAAAGTAACAACAAAAACTTGCTTAAGTCTATGTCTATGAGAAAGGACTTGGGAAAAGAGGGTGTGCTTCAAAAAAGAAGGCAACGGCGATAAGAGAAGAAGAAAAAAACCATCCAGGCAAGAAGGATAGGGCGGGAAGGTGTAGCTCACATTATTATTTGATGCCAAAGGACATTGGCAGCACTGGTAAGCCCGATTGTATCCGTTTGAATAATAGCTCAAGCTACAGTCCGAAGCTTTTGTCTCACCAACAATGCTAGGCGCAAATGTCCATGAGTGCTATGTTGAGCGACAAGGGATGCGGTAACCAAAGGAACAGCTCAAGAGGGTGCTGCTGCGAAGTGGAGGCGGGAAGTGAATGAGCCTTTGTGAAAGCTGCAAGTAACCGGTTTCGGGTATTGATAGTTGCAATAATGGAAAAGTGAAGCTATTCCAGAGTGAAGACCCGCCGGATTGGGAAGGGAGGGAGGCGGTTGTCAACAAAGAGAGCAGGAACGGTCCCTGGCCGCAACTACCATCTTTTCCCTGGCAAGTCGCGCACGCGCCGCGGTTGAGAGTGTCGAGGATACAGAGAGACAAGGTGGCTTTCGAGGGAGGAATGCTGCTTCTTCTGGGCTTTTTCCGGGGTCAATTAATTGTCGGACGTATAAAGAGATCGACGCGACAGCAATGAGGCAAGGCAAGGGGCCTGTCGAGGGGATGCTGGATCTTTGTGCTGGCTGGAAAAGTTCACCTTGAAGCTTCACTTGGAATGTTTTCGCGACAGCTGCCCGCCACCGCAATTGAGAGCCAGCGAAGCACAGACCCCCTGCAGCGTGTTCGTTGCCCACGCGCGCATCCAGGTGGGCGGGCGGTGACCGGGCGAGAGAGCTTTACGCGACCAGCCTGTTGTCTTACATAAGCTAGAGCCTTAGGTAAGCCTGAGCGGGCGGCGAGCCATTTTCTTATTTTGTTCACGTGATAAGCTAGGTAGGATAAGCACACTCAATGGATGTAACCTGAGGCAGAAGGAGACTTATGTAAGGCGGCTCGGAAAGGCCAGACCCTGGTGGTCTTACGTCACTGATGAATCCATGTTTCATTGTCCCACTTATAGCTTGTCGGCTTATCCTGGCGCGGTCCCTCTCGAAGACCGACATGTGCAATGTTAGCGAATTCGCGCAAATGGAAAACGAAAGTGCGATGCGACTTGGTCGTGTAGTGAGAACCCGCCAACTCGCCTTGACAATGCAGCAGCGGCACTGTTCTCAACCGTCGCTCGACCGGGCGGCTGTGGCCATGGTCCCCTTACTTTGACGATCCGTGTCGACGCGGGAACTGGCTTATTGTCCGTCATCTCGGTCCAAGTTCCGGATAGTAAGCAGGTATGGCAAACCTGCAGGACCTGCAGAAGAAGCAAGCAGCGGGAAATGCCAACCCTGTCGCTTCCTCAGCTCGCCTTCGCTGGAGCAAACAGCGAGTAACAGCGGCGACAAACAGGTTGGGCTTCCCAGCTTTGGAGAGGAAACCCCCGCCTGAAGACACTGTCACGAAGTCTCCCCCCTTCCATCGTCCGATCCCTCAGCTGAACCGCATCGCCTTCCTGTCTCCTGTCTGTCACCCAACCCAGCAAGGTTCAGCACTGCATAGCAGCAGCACAGTGGTTCGTCGGTGGCCAACTTTTAACCCATGTGAGAGCGCAAACAGCAGACGACAATTCCCTGTCGGGCCGTCCAGAATCCTGAAGATCAGGATCCACGGCACCGCCATCCCCGGTCGTTGCAAGTTTCAAGTACGCCGTTGAGGCTTAAGAAGAAATTACTGGCTCCGCAGCCAGCCACAACGCTGCAAATTGGTGCCACCCCCGCTGCAAGACCCCGCCATCGCCTTCCTTTGGCCACTCCAGATTGGCCGTTGGAGGCGTCGCTCATCAAGTCACCAAAGGTGTCGTCAACCCGATCCAATTTCTCTCCCACATCCATCGCCTACCGGAACGTTACAGCCAGACGACCCGGTTGTTCTTTTCTATTATTGCGACCGTCGCTCCAGCTTCCATGCCCGGTCTATATCTTCCTACTCGCCCCCGTCTCCCGTCTCTCGGAAGGACGTTCTGGACTTGCTCGTTCTTTAACCAACACCTACTTTGATATCCCCAACGAAGCGCTGCCGTCGCCTAGTTTTGCGCCTTCTCCAAACCACACCCCTCACCGCATCTAGTTGCGATCGACGACCAGCAAATTTCTTCACGATGGCGATTGGAACCGTCCTGGTCACTGGGTAAGTCGCGCTACCCGGCCCGGTGCGCAATGCGACAGTTCGGGAGCCGGAAGAGGCTTCCACGAGGGACTTTCTGCCGGTCGCTGTCCCATTGTCGGCGCAAACCTAGCAAGGCGCGGTCGAAGGCTAATTGCGGTTTCTCGTGGCTTGCAGTGGCACCGGCTACATTGGCTCGTTCACCAGCCTCGCGCTTCTCGAGCACGGCTACGATGTTGTCATTGTCGACAGTCTCTACAATTCCTCCAAGGTCGCCGTGGACCGCATTGAGCTCCTTAGCGGCAAGCGTCCCCACTTCTACCAGGTCGATGTCACCGACAAGGCCGGCCTCGACGAGGTCTTCAAGAAGCACCCCGAGATCGACAGCGTCATTCACTTCGCTGCCCTCAAGGCAAGACAGCCCTGGCTCTGTTGCAAATCGTGCGCAATGAACTAATACCAGACACAGGCGGTTGGCGAGTCTGGCGAGATCCCACTCGAGTACTACCGCGTCAATGTCGGCGGCACCGTTACTCTTCTGCAGGCCATGACCGACAACAACGTCCCTAACATTGTCTTCTCCTCCTCCGCAACTGTCTACGGCGATGCTACCCGCTTCCCTAACATGATTCCCATTCCCGAGCACTGCCCCATCGGCCCTACGAACACATATGGCCACACTAAGGCTTTCGTCGAGCAAGTCATCACCGACCACATCAATGCCGAGCGCAACAAGCTGAAGAAGGCCGGCGAGCCCTTTGAGCACTTCAACGGTGCTCTTCTGAGATACTTCAACCCCTGCGGTGCTCACCCATCTGGCATCATGGGCGAGGACCCTCAGGGTGTCCCTTACAACTTGCTGCCCCTGCTCGGCAAAGTTGCTACTGGCGAGCGCGAGAAGCTTCTGGTTTTCGGCGACGGTACGTAGACTGGCTATTGCGCACCTGAGCATGCACTGACTGGAGCAGACTACGCCTCGAGAGACGGCACCGCCATCCGTGATTACATCCACGTCGTCGACCTGGCCAGGGGCCACCTCGTCGCCCTTAACTACCTCCGCGAACACAAGCCCGGCGTCAAGGCATGGAATTTGGGCTCTGGCCGTGGCAGCACCGTGTTCGAGATGATCAAGGCCTTCAGCGCCGTCGTCGGCCGCGACCTTCCCTACGAGGTCGTGCCTAGACGCCAGGGTGACGTCCTGGACCTCACTGCCAACCCTTCCCTGGCCAACAAGGAGCTCAACTGGAAGACCGAGTTGACGATGGAGAAGGCTTGCGAAGACCTGTGGCGCTGGGTCCACAACAACCCCAAGGGCTACCGGCAGGACCCTCCCCCGGAGCTCTTGGCCAACGTCAAGCCTACGAGCTCTTAGGGCGAAGAAACATGAAAGCATCGGGGTTCGGCCAGGTTTAGCATAGACTGGTTTGAAGATGACCCACCACAGACGGTGTTAGAATTAGTGCTATTTCCAGCGACAACCATGAGACGACGTTCGCCATTAATAGAGAATATAATGAACAAAAAAGTTGAAGATATCAAGATACGATCACTGGTGTTTTGTCCCTTTTTTTTTTTCAAAGCTGCGCATCTAGTCAATCAATCTTAAGCAAAAGCTTGCCGGTGGTGTTACGGCTCTCAAGATCCGTATGCGCCATCTGCACGTCCGCGAGCGGGTAAACCTTATGAATGACCACCTCAACTTTGCCCGAGGTGATCATCTCAAACAGCTCCGAGCTGTACTTTTCCAACTCCTCCCTCGTGGCCACGTAGTTGTTCACCACGGGACGCATGACCTTCAAGTTCTTAGGTCCCAGCTTGAGAATGTCGAAAGGGGGGACAGCACCCGACTATCACAATATCAGCCCCCAACGATCCAAATCACAGGCGCGCGCGCGCAAATCTTCGAGATCAAACTTACCGCGTTGCCGAAAACCACCAAGCGGGCCTTGCGCGCCGCCATCTCCAGGTCACCGTCGAACGTCGCCTTGCCCACGCCGTCGAAGATGACGTCGACGCCGTGACCGCCGGTGATCTCCTTCACCTCCTGGACGAGATCCTGCGACTTGGAGTTGACGGTCCACTCGGCGCCGTTCTTCTTGGCCAGCGCGCACTTCTCGTCGGTGCTGGCCGTCCCGATGACCTTTGCGCCGACGGCACGCAGCATCTGGACGAGCTGCAGCCCGACGCCGCCCGCCGCGGCGTGCACGAGGACCCACTCGCCGCCCTGCACGACGCCGGCCTCGCGGATGAAGGTCCACGCCGTCAGGCCCTGGAGGAGCGCCGCGGCGGCCTTGTCGGTCGACAGGCCGTCCGGGACGCGCAGCAGCTTGTCGGCGGGGACGGCGGAGTAGGCGGCGTAGGAGCTGAAGGGGCCCATGTAGACGACCCTGTCGCCGGGCCGGAAGGCGGCGGCGACGGAGGGGTGGGCGGCGACGACGGTGCCGGCGCCCTCGCGGCCGGGGATCTGCGGGAGCGGGGCCGAGTAGAGGCCGGTGCGGAAGTAGGTGTCGATGTAGTTTATGCCGGCGTATTCGTTGCGGACGAGGACCTGGTCCTCGGAGGGGGTGGGCACGGGGACGGAGGTCTCGTGGGTCAGGACCTCGACGCCGCCGGTGCGGGGGATGCGGATCGCGGACATTGTGGAGGGGTGGGAGGCCATTCTGAAGTGCGGGGCGGGGGAGAGGTCGTCGAGGAGATGGTTTGGGGACGTGTGGATGGGACGGATGGTGGGTTGAGGTTTTGTTGTTTTAGTGATTGGGACGTGTCGAGGTGAGGGTTGGATGTGTTGTTTAGTGATGAAGGATGGTAGACACCTGGGAAGCTTGTGGATTGTAGATGGGAAGGGTCTTGAAGATAACAGAGACATTGGCTGGGCGGGAGTGATATGGCGTGCGTGCGTGCGTGCAATTAAGCGGGTTAGGGGTGTCTTAAAGCTTGCAACGTTCTCTTTGACTCGGATTGAGCGCACCTGCTGAGCAACGATACGAAAATGGCTTCCGATGGTTTAGTAAGCAGGATGGCGTTCTCGTGAGGGGTCGATTTCGGATGTCGGGTAGGTTTTGCAACGGCAGAAGGTGCGGCCCCAAAAAGCCGGAGCCGGATCGGGCGCGGGCCTTGGTGTTTTTGGGGCGGGGGTTAGATAAGATGGACGTCATTTTGAGCTGTGATGATTTGGACTTTTGAGTATGTGGATAACACCTCCTGTGAAGAAACACTTATTCGCCTTGTGGAGTTTGTTCTGCGACTGCAACCACCGCGGGAATGTCGTGACATGCTATTGAAATGGGGTTCGACGTTGGGCAGATGGATGGAGGCTCAAGGAAGTCAACCGGAGTCCATTTGTCGAATCCACGGGCGATGATGCCAAGGGCCGTGAGACTGCGTATCAATGGACGCATTCAGAAGCAGACTCATATCTAGGTGTTGCATGGCGAATTGATGCTTGGCTGATGCATGGGACGAATAAGTTTTTTTTATTTTATTTTCGTTTTTTTTTACGCGTACACTTCTTGGCACGAAGCCATGGCCGCGGCGGTTTACCAAAACCCGTTGGGGAGCCTTTTGATCCCACCGGAGCAATGCCCATCTCTCGGAGGATGTGATTGTCTGGACGTCATGCGGCCTCGGTCATGAACGTTTCTGATAGACGCAGAGGCTGAGTAAGTGACCGGCGTGTTTTCTCCTGAGAGTCTCGGGAAGCGGGAGGGGGGGTGGTAAGGTAGGCCTTCGGGACTAGTCAGTCGCCAAGACTGTGATAGAGAGGGATAGCAACATCAATGCGTGGAAATCGGGACGGCCGGATGATGATCAAATGGCCGGACGGATTTTCGTGTCTGGGGACCTGCGTTTATTCTGTGTTGTCTGATGTTGGTGAGACGGAGGGAAGTGATAGTGCGAGTGAGTGGGTGAGAGGGAGTGAGAGTGAGTTAGAGTGACATGTGGAGGGCAGCATTTCCCGCGGTTACAGTTGATGATCAAAAACCTTAAGATCGGTTCAGTTGAGGCTCAGCCGTCTTGGCGACTTGCGTGTTTTGCAGGACTTTTGGCCACGGCAAGAGGTGAGGATGGGACCGATGGTTTGACAGCTGCGCCGTTGGAATAAGAGGCCTGAGCCAGGGCGGGGCGGACAGCGTGGCAATTTGGGCCAATCATGGGTCGATTAATTCTCTCTCGCTCAATCTCGTGTCGCGTCCAATATCCCCCCCCCCCAACTAAGGTATTTCCCCATTGGCTCACTTCGGTGCCCCGAAAAATATCTCGTTTGCCGGTCTTCGCTCTCTTGAACCCCAGAATCTCAAATCTAAAACCCAGGAGGCCAGACCTCTTTTTAACGGTAGCACTGAGCCACTTGGGGCGGGTGGTGAGGTGTTCTGGACAAAATGTTGGGTGTAACAGATGGTGTTCAAGGGCGATGCCATGTTGCACACCAATGAAATGACATTGGCCAGATCGGAGGTTCCATGCCGCTTCTCCAAAGCCTTCCACTGCCTCAGCTTCCCCACTTTCTCGGTTGTCAACTTGTCAAAGTGTCCGCGTGTGCCCTGCCACGGCGAGCTGGGCGGGCGCCACCCCATCCCAAGGTATCTCGGCCTCCAACAAGCTTAAAAGAGGGATGGGCTGGCCGGTTCATTTTGATGAGTTCTCGCATTGATTTTGACCTTTAAGTATTAATTGACTTTCTTCTTCTTCTTCTTCTTCTTCTTCTTCTTCTTCTTGTATCAACAACCCCTTCACTCTTCTCCCCTTCTCCTCCGGTCTAGCGGTTAATCATCTCCACCCTGTAAGACAGCATGCCCTCAGTTAGCAGCTGCTGTTGAAAAAGCAGCGAAGCGACATTCCCGCAACGGCGTTTATGGAATTATTAGCCGCTCACGACACGACACGAGAAGCCTGACCAACGCTGAGAACCCCGACGTTATGGCCCTGTCGCCCGTCGTCTGACCTTGAAGAAACCAAGCCTCTTTGCCCCCCTGTCGAACGGTTGCTCGAAAGTAACACTGGAGCGCGATCTAGGGGACCCAAGACATGCGATTGTGATTCTTTGGGAAGGACGAACAGACGAAATTCGACAGCTGGAAGCTTGAAAAGGTACAGGGCAGGGCAGTGGGAGGCACCTCAGTCACCACTCCTACAAAACCGCAGTCCATACCTGCACCTGCACCTGCACCTGCAGTGGGAGAAGGTGCGGCTCCACACCGCTGAAACGCGACGCATTGTCGCCACTGGGCCGTCGGTACCTGCCACCAAACCACGCCTGCCGTAAGGTATTGATTGCACCAACCAATTCCGCCTTTTTTTTGGTGCTTCTTTCCTTATACGACACACAGCTTCTACTCCTCGCTCTTTCCTGTATTGGAAAACTCAACTGCAGACACTTCACTCGCAGGGGAAACTGTGCTTTGTCTTGCATTCCATCTCCATCCTCTATCCATCGCCTCTTTCCGTTGCAGAATTGCGCTTTCCCGTCCCCTGTTGGACTGGACCCAACTTGACAACAGCCCCCCCGGGCGGCAGCTCTGAGCCGAAGCTCCGCGACGAACCAGAAGTTGCCAGACGCTGCCACTCAGACCCATCGAATCCAACGATCCAATCCATTCCCACGTTCAACATCCCTAATTCCTTTTCCCCCCCCCTCTCTGGTTACCTAGCCCTTTTCCATTCCCGTGGGTTTGCCCCTACACCTTACCCGTCCTTTTCTGTCACTCATTCGTTGATCCTGGATGCTTGTCCTCAACTTCCGTTCATGCCATCGAACCAGCTCCCAACGCAGCGCACCGGTTGCTACCGGGTCGTAGGCCGTATTTCCCGCTCGACTTGACCTGCCCCCGACCTGCTGAGTCTGGAAAGGAACGGGAAGAGGCAGAAGAAGGGAAAAGAGAAAAAAAAAACTTGGGACGAAAACGAAACTTTGCGCCGCAGGTCTCCTCTCCTCTCACTCACCCACACTGCGCCTAGCCTCGCCTTGACCGAACCTCACTTTACCTCAGCTTACTCTCACTCACTCACGCTTCTTTTCTCTTTCAACTTCGACTCTCGCCGCTGCCGCTCTACGGCTCTCTGGACGCCGTCTACCGTCATACAGTCTCACTCACACCTCCACCCACTCCCGGCGTCCCGATGCCGACTCCGCCAACAGAGGATGACCGCCAGAGGCGGATCATCCAGTTCGCGGAGGAATGGGGCCTTGAGACTCCCCCGTCGCCGACACCGCTTACGCGACCAGTCAGTCCCCCAAAGTTCCGGAATTCGGGGGACGACAGCAAGGCAGAGGATCTCCTGAAACGGAAGGCCTCGGCCATCAGCCGAACCGACTCCACCACCAACCTCAGACGCGCCTTTACCTCCAAGAAGAAGACATGGGACTACAAGATCGTCTTCGAAACGCTCGATCAACATGTCGTTGACTGCGGATCACCCGGTGTCGCTGAGGCTCTCATCGAGCAGCTCGTCCACTCAGGCGGAGATGTGAACATGGCTCAGAAAGCCAAGACGAGCATCCTTCCACGGAGAAAGAGTCTGGAAAGCTTTGGTGAGCGCAGCAAAGTTCTCCAGCATGCCGTTCACAATGGTCAGGTCGACATGGTCCAGGTCCTGCTGCCTCACGCTGACCACTTCGCCCTGGATGCGTCATTACCACTCGCTATGCGCGCAGAAAACGTCGAGGTCGTTGAGCAGCTTCTTCGCTACGGTGCCGGCGTTCTTCAGAGCAGCGAGACTCATGAAGTCTTCCGACAGGCGTGCGCCTCGGGGCGTCAAGCTGAGATGGTTTCGTTGATTCTTCGCTCAGAAGCAAAACCGCCGCCGGGATTGCTATCCCAGTGTATGGTTGACGCGACGAAGGCTGGATGTTTGACGACGGTTCTTCATCTAAGCCGATCTGACGCCGACGGAGACTACAACCAGGCAGAAGCGCTCAAGATTGCCATCGGGCAGGGACGTCATGATATCGCCCTAGCGCTCATCATGGGGAACCATCCACCAAAACGACCAGGATTGGATGAGGCCTTCTCGCAACTTTTGGACCATCCTTCGATGAACCCAAATGACAAGGTTGCTGTTGCTGAGCTACTGCTCTGCGCTGGAACGGACGGCGATGGGCCGGCTCTCGCACTCATTCATGCCGCAGCGGCCGAGTTCCAGGATATGGTCAGCCTTCTGGTCAAGTATGGAGTGTCGATTGAGTATCAAGACGCGATGGCTATCCGGAAAGCCATTCAGAACGGGCGAGTGGATGTGGCACACGTGCTCTTGAGTGGCAACTCGGAACTCAGCTCAATGCATGCCTCAGAGTGTGTCGAGTTGATCCCGAGGAACATGGCCCTGGAGAGTCGTCGACTATTACTAGACCTGTTACTACGGAGGGGAGCGAGCGGAACTGCACTGCACGATATGCTCATCGAGGCAGCTGAAGCTGGCGATGTCGACTCGGTGAAGCTTCTGCTTACCCCTGTATTCCCAGGAGGCCGGCCGATTGCCGAACATAACGTGAAGAAGGGTCCGCGATCCATGGTCTATGAACGCCACGAAGTCGCGTCGGTCGACCATAAAGGAGGCCTGGCACTGCAGATTGCTGTCATGAGAAGTGATGTGGCGATGACCAAGGAGATGCTGATGAGCAAACCGTCCAGTGAGACTCTGGCCCAAATATTCCCCCTTACCAAGACGCTCTCACGCCAAAATCGGTATCGCATGGTCGAGTGCTTTCTGTCCAGTGGCCTCACCGGACCCATCGTTGATGAAGCACTGCAAGAAGCCATCGATGAAGAGCCGTCACACCGCGATGAGGATCTCATTGGTTTATTCCTCAAGTACAACACCGATATCAACACGAACGAGGGGTCGGCGTTAGTCGCTGCCGTCGTTCAAAAGGATCTGAGGCTATTAAACGCCCTGCTTAAGAAGAACGTCACGCCACAGACCGCTGCCAGTATTTTGCCCCGAATCATTGCGATTCA
Organism: Colletotrichum agaves; assembly: GCA_036785465.1. NCBI lineage: Eukaryota > Fungi > Ascomycota > Sordariomycetes > Glomerellales > Glomerellaceae > Colletotrichum > Colletotrichum agaves. Next base: position 30,666 of record JAXISO010000138.1, on the reverse strand, counting down.
CGATCATCAGTCAAGGTTAGACATGGTGACCTTGCTACTCACCTCTGTACCCACACTCGAGACGGCCAAAGTCTCCCAGACGATGCTGAACGTGCTGAATTATCGACCCGCCGATTTGAAGCTTTTGCAAGTGCTGCTGCTTCAGGGTCGGGCCGATATCAACGTTGACAACGGCATCGCCATGGCTTCAGGTAAGCCAACCTCGAAAGACGTTTTGACCAAGCACTAACAATTAGAAGCAATCCACAGCCATGACCCCCCCGTTCTGGAACTGCTTTTGAAGCACGGTAAACCCTCACCTCAGACTGTCGGCCGGGCCATCAACGAGCTGTCGCAAATGCAATCATCGGACTCGAAGGCCGAAAAACTCGAGATCCTGTTGTCCAAAACCAAGGACAAGGCCCTCTTTAACGACGTTCTCGTCAAGGAAGTGCACTCCCTACTTCAGACGGACCCTGAAAAACGCAATCTCTCAATAGTCAAGGTGCTTCTCGAATCAGGCGCTGATGTCAACTCTCACAACGCCGCCGCCCTGTGCCATGCAGTTGCTGCCGGCGACACGCAAATCACCGACCTTCTCTTCGCTGCCCGCCCGAGTCCGGCATCACTCGCCTCGGCCCTTCCTCACGCATTGCGCATCGCCGATCCGATGGACCGACTCGATTTCTCTGAGAAGCTGCTTGATGCTGGTGCACCTAGTGCCGAAGCCAATCGAGCTCTGGGCTTCGCTATCAACACTTACACTAATGACATTCCTCTACTAAGGACACTCTCGATGAAGGCCAATACTAGCGATGGTGAGGCCTTGATCTCTGCGGTCAAGAAGGAACGCCCTGATATCGTAGACCTGGTGCTGAAGCAGAAACACCCGGTTGCTGTGATGAACGACGCATTCGCCGAGGCGGCTATGCTGCCAGGCAGGGACGCGAGGGCCGAGATCTGCACGTCATTGTTGGAGCATGGCGCAACCGGCTCGGTTCTGTCTGATGCGCTTCTTGCTGCGGCGGCAGACGGCGACTTGGTGCTCGGAAACATCTTGGTCGCCCATGGCGCCCAGATCGATGAGGAGGCCATCGTCGAGGCCTGCCGATCCGGTGCAGCTGACGTTCTGGCAATGTTACTCAGCGGAAGCACCGCACCCAAGAAGTCTACCATCGAGAGAGGATTTCAGGCCGCCACAGAGGTCGGCAACCTCAAAACACGGGCTGCTGTCCTGCAGCCGTTGCTGTGTCATGGGGTCGAAGGGGAAGCTCTTCATGAACAACTGGCCTCCGCTGTACGATTTGGCGCCGACGGCGAGGATTTGGTGAAGACTTTGCTAGAGGCGGGCGCGGACCCCAATCACAATAAGGGAGAAGCCGTTTGGGCAGCTACGAAATGTGCCTACCTCAGCACTCTGAAAATGATGCTGGGTCAAGTTGATATTGGCACTAAGCTGGTGAGTATTGCTATCGTTCCATCTACAACCCCATCTAACGCAGATGTAGAAGCACAAACCGGCACCGGCCACCCTCAACAGAGCCCTGAGAGCGGCCTGGAAGTTAAGTCGCGAGCCACGGGCTGCTGTTATTGACACTCTCTTCCGCGCAGGCCTGCCGATATCTGATGATCTGCACGTTGTCCTGAACCAAGCCATCAACGAGGAAGAGCCCGATTTCAAGATCATCAAGGCTCTGCTTCGATACGGGGCCTCGCCTATTGCGAATGACTGCCAGACACTAATCGACGCCACAAGGAGAGTCATGGTTCGTCCCATTGCGCTCATGCTGGAGTCAAAGATACTGGGAGAAGACCTCAACCTCGCCATACGGGATGGCTTCACCAAGGAAACGTCCAGTGCATGGTTCACCGAAGCTGGGTTCAGTATCCTGCACAGTTTTCTGCAAAAAGGAGCCCATGGCGATGGGTTGAGCTCTGTCCTCACCCAAGTCGTCGACATGCCGCTCTCTGAGTCTGACCCGGACGGCGTCAGCCTTGCAAACGGCTTCGTCGACGTCCTGCTAGACCACAAAGTCGACGTCAACTACAACGACGGCAAATTGCTTCAGTCCGCAGCCGCCGCCTGCAACTCGTTCCTTGTCAGACGACTACTCGACAAGAAGCCGAATACGGAGTCGATATCACGAGCATTTTATCGCATTTTCGACAACCCTGCATCCGAAGATGAAACTTTGGAATTGATTCAAATGTTTACTGACTATGCCGACGGAGAGACTCGGTTGGACGTCATGTACACGCCGCCAGACTCGATGCCTCTCCTTTTCCTCGCCATTTTGCAGCACCCGCGATCTATCCGAATCACAAAGGCACTGCTGGATGCAGGATACTACTACGATCAGATGATGCCCTGCAGGGTTATGGAGGACATGGATGAGGAGGCCATCACGCTCATGATGTGGTGTTTGCTCCAGCCACAGAAGAAGATTAGCAGTGGCATCATTCAGATGCTGATTGAGACGGGCGCCAAGGTCAATTTCGAGAGTCGCCTGTCTCAGACGACCCCTCTAATGCTCGCGATCCGGACTCGTCGGGCTGACGTCGTCAAAATGCTGTTGCTAGAGGGCGCAGAGGTCGATGTGTGCGACGTGAAGGGTAATACGCCACTCACGCTGTCGACGGAGGCCGGAGGCGAGGTGGCCATCAAGATGATGTCCAACTTGCTTGCAGCTGGCGCCTCAAGAAACGATGGGTCGCTTCACAATGCCGCTCGTGAGCTGAATCTTGCGGCTTGTCAGGTCCTTGTTCAGTACGGTCACGATCCCGACTTCCCAAGCACTCTTCACGGCGGCCGCAGTGCGTTGGGAGAGCTTGCTCGCCATGCCGCGGACAATGGCGAACTTACCGCAGCTCGTCAAAAGCTGATGGAACGCGTCATCAACTTCCTCATCGAAGCCGGCTCCGACACCACGCTGCGCACAGAGGGAAAGTCCATCCTCCTCCTCGCCCTAGACTCCAAAGAGCCCCTCGTTACCAGCCGAACCCTCCTCAAGGCAGGTATGTGGAAGCACATCAACAAAAAGTTCAACTACTTCTCCGACGGAAAGTTGACATACTCACCCACAATGTACGTGGCGCACGTCCTGCCAAAGACGGACCAGCAAGACCCCCTCCTGAAGCTCCTCCGCGCCAATCGCGCAGAGGACGTCTACTACGCCAACGTCGGCCCCCAGCCAGACGGCGCTTGCGGCATGCCTGACGAAATCGAAGCCCAAGAGCGCACCCGTAGAGCCCGCCTCGACCGCCTCAACCTCGAACAAGAAGACCACCTCCTCTCCATCGCTCGCAACCAAGAACTCGCCACCGTGCAGGCCCAGATTTGGTCGGCGCAAGCCGAGCTCGAAGACTCCCGCCGCAAACGCATTCAGCAAGACGAGATCGTCGCCCTCAATGAACGCGCGCGCGCAGAGGAGGATCACTTCGCCGCTGCAATGCGCCGCAAGCGCAGCGAGCGCAACGCGGATCTTGAGCACCAGGTCGCGCTCACCGAGGCCACCATCACGCGCGCGCGCGCCGTGGAGATGGCGGAGCAGGACCTCGCGCTGACGAGGCAGTCAATGATGCTCGAGTGGGAGAAGCAGATGGCGACGGAGAAGGTGGATCACGCCAAGGCCATGTCTGCGATCCGGGTCGCGGAACGAGAGGACGTGGATCGGATGGACCGCGACGCCGAGGAGCGCTTTAGGGCCCGGCTCGCGGAGCAGAGGAGGCTCGTCGACGGACAGACTCACCTGGCGTCCCAGCTTACGAATGCCGGTGTTAATGGGCGGAGGCAGATGGGGTACATAACCGGGGAGATTAATTAGTTGCTGATATTTTCTTGTTATTTCTCTTTTGTTTAAGGATTATCGCTCGCAAGACGGCGACGCATGCTACAACAGCTACGGGGCAGTGTTTGTCGGCTCGCGATATGGTACGGAATAGGTAGAAAGGGGAGCCAGGCGTTCTGGGGGAGTGTTACATTGCACGTGAGGGATGTGCCGCTGCATTTCGTCTTCTATATCTTCACCCTTTTGGATGGGCCATTTTCTTCCGTTGCCTTTTTTCTTTTTTTCTATGTGTACCTAGCGAGAGTGAGAGTGAGAGGTGGCTTCTCATTTCCCTCCCCTTTGTGTGAGCGAGTAATGAATCATCTCAGATTTCTGGTGGTGAATCCCTCTCAATCTCCTGCCCGAGTTCCCTCTCCGCATGTGTTTTGTCGTCGGCCCCTACTTTCCGTGAAGAGAGGTGAAGTCCGGTGGGCAATGTATGACGGTTATGTTCTGCAGTGGTAGAGATCAGCGGTAAAAGGGCCCATAAGGAATGGAACTCTTCTCGACTCCTGGTTGACGTCTGAGGGGAACATGAGCTCCCCACCTACTTTTCTGCCCACTTGGACTGTGATTTCCCGAAGTTAATAGAGTTGCACGTTCTGTGGATTGACTGTGCGACGCGCCCTCTGATGGAGTGACAAGAAGGGATGGGAGGATCGCGGGTTTGACGGCCTACACTACGATCTGTATCACGCCAGAATTCTGATGCCCGCGACATCAATTTGACGGAGTTAGACGACAGCGAAAGGGATTAGCTGAGCAACTATTTTTTTCCCCTTCTTTTCTGGTCGCGTATTACTTCGTACAGAGTTGGCCAGGCCCGGGTGAAGAAGCAAGAAAAACAAAAGTGGCCATCCATGTGGCCTGCTCTGGGATTGCGATGTGTCCATAATTGTTTTTTGCTTCTGCATCAGTTATTCTGCAGCGGAACACGGCACGGCAGTGGACGTGGGACGTTGCAGAAGAGTCCTGCCCTGACGTTTAATTGTGAATCATGAGGGTGATTGCCCGCTTCCCGAGGGACCACAGCCCCTTTTGCACCATCAGTTGGGGGACGTCATTCTGTGCTGGGTAGCCGGCGTAAAATTAGGCGGAATTCTGGCGATCTTCCTGAACCTTGGTGCGAATTGTTACCTTGCCATTGGGGATGGGACGGTTTCTAAAGACGGCTTTTTTACTTCTTGTTAGTGACGGGTTCGGGGGCCGTGCGATGTGGCTTATGGCTGGGTTTTGTTTTCGATGTTTGTTTGTGTTTGTGAAGAAGTAATCCCTTGGCTGGACTTCTCTGGTCGGGGAGACGACACATTTTTGAAGTTGTTGAGAAGAACATGTAATCGAGTAGCAAAGCTTCATCGTCAGTCGGCGGCGAACATTTCCTTCCAGCAAGATCCCTTCATTGCACAATCCCCATCATCCGCGTGGCACCACCTGCAGGCCGTAGCTCCCTCCCCCCGCTCTTGTATGTGCCACGGTCAAGTCAGCACTCTAAGACACACCCCAAGTAAATTGCAGAGAATTGGGCCCCAAGCGGTGGCAGGTGTCTGTGTGATGGAGCCTCATCCACCTACCTGTAAAGTGGACCGCCCGTCATCGATTCGCAAAAGACGACGGGGACCCCCGAGTCAGTCGGAGACCGACGACCGCGTAGGAATGCCGTCAGTCGAAGCCGGTTGAGCCACATGTGGTATCGGTGAATGATTCAAGAATCGTCTTGATAGGTTCGTCCGGTGGGAAACCACTTTGCGCATCTTCGTCGGACCCTTTTTACGCCACTTCTCCATTCAATTGGCGTCCGAGCGTACAGAGAGCATAGAGAGAGATTGGTGAGGTTTTCCGTTCGTATACCGCAGTGCATACAGGACAAAAGTTTGGGAAATTACGCACTGCTTTCTGTTGTTTCAACACCATCTAATTCGTGTTTTCGGGTCCGTAGTCAGAACTTGCTAAGCCTGCTCGTGAGTCGTATTCCCTTCCAGACAACTCGGGTTCGTTCAGTTCGATGTTGGAGGTTTCCGGTAGAAGACTGCGTTATCGGGCGAACACAGCCATTGCAATGCCCTTGGTCGTCAGCGCGTCGACGCTTTCCATGGAAAGTCTCCCCGCTTTGAGGTTGCCACGGTGCAACTCGAGACTGAGAACACGTGGGTTGGCGGCAAAGAAATGTTCTCCCTCATGAGGTTACCTTCAAACTTGCGAATCGTTCGGACTGTCACGATCCAAGATTCGCAACAGACTGGTCCGAAAGGAAGGGTGGGGGGGGGCGTGTCTCCGTGACGGTAATGAGCCACGGCGATTGACGAGGCCCCAAGATCTTGCTTGTGGTCCTTGACGATACGACTTAATCATGTGCCGGTGGCAGCAGTGGTGATACCTCGCAAAGCCCCGATATTGGAGTCGCGCGCCTTGGGAGACGTGGAATCATACCCTCCGTCATTGACTGTTTGAGGGGCGGACTACGCATTTCGAACGCGATCGTGGAAGCAGGAATGCGTTTCCAGATTCGTCGACGGGTTCAGGATGGATTCTCCCATGTTTGACAGGACACCCTCTGTAATTCAAATAAACTTGGGATGACTTCACCCGTACGTTCACGGCCATGATGGGAGCGTCAAGCTCGGTCACAAATCTTAAATCGTCTAGACGTCTGGCAGTCGAAGCAAGGCAGGGAGACCGCGTTTCCGCTGAAACACGCGGGCAGCCGTTGCGGGATCCGGAAAAGAAAAGAAAAGACAAGGGCGATGACTCGTGGTTCTCGTCAACGGTCACGCAAGCAAGGAACCGGGGTTCTTTTGCGACGCGCCTTGCAATCTCGTTCCTGGATTTCCCACGAAGATCCTGTAGTAAGTAGTAGTTGGATCGCGACCTCCCCGCCCTCGTTTGGTTTCAACGAGACGTTTTCCCAAGACCTCAGCCCCAAGTCAATGATGGCGTCCCCTTGTGGAAGTTGACGGGAAAACGGCAGAAGATCTCTGCCAAGATGCTCAGCAAACCGGTGGCTTGAGCGCAACGTTTGTTCGAGTCGGTCAAATGTTAGTGTCCGGTTTGCCGGGACCCCAGAGCCCCGGACGGCGCCAGTTCTACGCTAGCGCGGTGCCTAGAGGCGTCAAAAGGTCCAGTGGGGGTGGTGAAAACGTGGCTTTCGATCATGTTTTTCCCTAACCAAGGTGCTGACCACAACTTTCGCGCCTCGTCTTATTGCTGGCTTTCTAAGTTCTGTGCATCATGTCAGGGTTGGGGTTGCAATCGCACGGACGCCATTCATCGGTACAGATAGAGATCAGCGCCGTTTTAGCAGGGGTCCCTTCTTTGAAAGAGATACAAGCCTGATGATGCTTGTCTCGCTCTAGCTTCTTCTCGTCAACTGTTTGTCTCCTTTCATTGCACTCACTCACTGGCTGCTGCTGGCTGCGCAGAATTTGCCAGTCGAGCATGCCAGTGCCATGTGCCACGCGTGTTAGGAGAAAAGACGAAGAGAAGGGGGACCCTTGGTTTGGACAGTGGAGCAGCCCAGAGGTTGCAAGCCCCCAACGGGGCTTTCCCATCCCCGGGGCTTTGCTAGTATCTGACATGCGGCATATGGCATATGGTTACCAAGCAAGGATGGCGAGCGGGTTCCTGCCTGCGCTACCTATTCTGAGAATATAATACCAAGGGCCCGGGAACGGACGGGGGCAGATCGTTGGTCTCGAACCGTTGCTCTTGTGTGCCCCCCCGGTGCCTTAGAACCAGACCTTTTATTTCGTTTCTTCTTCTACTTCGAGGAAGGGATGGAGCTTGCATACGCTCTACCTTGAATATCTTTTTCTCATTTCTGCACTCATCACCTCAAGCCCCCCCCACCCCTTGGACCGGACATCTTCCTCGCCTAGTCTGAAATCCGTTCGGGTCTTCTGTCGTATCCTTTCCTGTCTAATGTTTTGATACTCTGCCCGTGGTGCTCTTCGCAACCATGGACGGGAAAACGATCCACGACATGTTCGGGGCGCATGACAACTCTCACGAGCCGGAGCCGCTGGTGAATAAGCCGAGCACGGTCCTGGGCCTGGCTATCAGCTTTGAAGTACGCTGCCCCCCCCCACCCCCGAGATGACCATCAGATGAACGTGGCCTCGTTTTAACGCCGCTCGACAGATCATAGCGTGGCTTGCCGTCGCCATGCGCATGTACACGCGGGCGCGAATGGTCAGGTCTCTGGGATGGGACGATCTGTTCGTCGTGTTAGCGCTCCTGACGACGACGACAGGCACCGTAGGGACTTGCATGGGTGAGTTTTTTTTTGTCACATCTCGTTTGTGATCATCGTGACGGACTCGCGTGCTGATTTTTTGTGCGTTCGCAAAAGCCACCAGATTCGGGTTGGGGAAACACATCTACGTCCTCTCGGCGAGCCAAGTAGAAAACTACCTCCGCGTACGTCTCTCACTCGATCAGACGAACCGTCGACGACGGCGCTCGTCGCAAGCAAAGAAAAAAAGAAAAAAAAAAACTAACACGTGCCGCAAAAAACCCAGGCGTTCTATATCGCCAACGCCTCCTACCTGATGTCGACCGCCTTCATCAAGATATCGCTCCTTTTCCAGTACATGCGAATCCTCGACCAGCCGTGCTTCCTCCGACGGGCCTGCGTCGTCACCATCGCCTTCACCGCCGTCTGGGGCGCCGCCTACACCTTCCTCGGCTGGGTCCCCTGCGTCCCCGTCCGCGCCTACTGGGACTGGAGCGTCCCCGCCGCCCGCTGGGCCTACGGCTCCCTCCAGTCCTCCATGTTCTACGCGACCTACGCCAGCCACTCGTCCATCAACGTCGTGCTGGACCTGGTGGTGCTGGCCATCCCGGTGCCCCTGTACTTCAGGCGCGACGCGCCGCTCAGGTCGAAGCTCGGCCTCCTGTGCCTCCTCGTCGTCGGCCTCGTCGTCAACGCCATCTCCGTCGTCCGCCTCCTCTCGCTGGTGCAGCACAAGGCCGCCACCCAGCCGACCCTCGACTTCCCCTGGTACGCCCCCATCAGCATCGTCCTCTCCTGCGTCGAGGTCGACCTCGCCATGGTCGCCTGCAGCGTGCCCGTCTTCTGGCCCGTGCTGCGCAAGTTCACCGACGGCATCTTCGTCACCAAGGAGGTCGAGGTCACCCGCGAGGTCCGGAGGCTGGAGAGCGTCGAGCTCGACGACGACCTGGACGTGGAGCCCGGCAGGAGGTCCAGGGTCGGCAGCGAGGCGAGCCTGCGGCAGGACGCGAATGCGCCCGCGGCCCGTGGACGGTACATGGATGAGTTTGTTGCTCGGCAGGTCGACCCGTTAAACAGGAGTAAGGGCGTGGTGACGCAGATCAAAACGGGCGAGGTGGGTGATGGCAAGTGGTGGCGGAGCGGCAGGTCAGAATAGGCTGATTTCAGAAGCGAGCAATCTTGATTTCGTTAACGGTTTCCATTTCAACGCAACTCAAAACATGTTCCATGAGTATGCATGTCTAACAGTAAGAGCATGGGGTGATCAGAAGCGAGCGAGCTTGAGGACATTTGCCACGGCTGTAGTCTCCCGACTTCATTACAAGCAGTGGATACTTGACGTTGCCTTCTTGTTCATAACGGTCCAGTCACTCCATATCGATGACCTGCGGGACAGCCCAAGTGGTTATGTCCGCCCTGAGTCTAACATTGCTTACTAGCACAGGTCAAGTGACCATAAAGTGACCAGTTCTGCTGAATAAACTGAAGGCTCGCCCATCTGAGTTGGATGTCTTTTCGTAAAAGAAGAATGATGAATAATAAATAAAACTGGGCGGCAACTGAGGTTGCAATCAGCTCATCTGAGGGCTAATTTAGTTGGTAGTCGGCCAAAAGGCTGTAGTAGTCTGTGTAGGTAGGCTGCACGGCGTCTAGAATTCTACGGCCACTTGAATTGATAAGTCCCCTTTGAAAAAAGTTGGCGCCGTGAATTGATGGCCAGAGTACACTGAAAACTAGTCAGTGTCTCAAGTATCTGGTTTGGACTCAGAGTAGCGCACTCAGCCTGGGCAGTAGGACTGAGACCAATACATGCACACACACACATACACACTAAGGCCCTCACTACACAGCCCCGTACTTTAAAGGTCACGACCTTAAGCTCCCGTCTCTATTGGGGACCAAAGCCTCAACGAACTCGACTTTGGCGGCCAAGTTTACAGGCATTCCACCATCGAGGACTACTCTCTGCCCACTTACGCCTGAGTGTACCAGGAACGAACACTTTCCACCCGTATGCTTCACTTCGGCCACTACTAGGTTCTCCCTTTGAGTGCCGAAGTGACGTTTCGATGCGAATGCTCCGGGATAACACAACCACGGATCCTCCGGAACTACTCACGCAACCGGGTCGCTTGAGTTGGTGCATGCCGCCGATGCCTTAGACAGCACAATCTCGGGCAGGTAGTCGCTTACATACGCCGGCTTATACACCACACGGCTCAACTCTCTGGAAAACGCTCGTGACTTCGTACACGTGTGTCTTGGCAACCACCAAGCCCCGTGGACAGACTCAGAGTGCTAGCCTCGCGAAGCACGTGGCACTTTGTAGAAAGACGGGAGTTGTCCTGCTGGCCTTTGGAAACCAAAAAGGAAACTCGCTGAGTGATGATTTGATCTGGGCGGGTCAGGTAAAAGCTAGCAGTAGGGAGTCGAGACCAACGCCCGTATCGGCTCCTTTGTGGTCTTGATTTGCACGTGAGCTATTCTGACGAGATTTCTGTACCTGGTAGACGAAGACGAAGACGAAGACGAAGACGTGTTGAGTTGCAGTGCCTGAAGGAAAGAAGATCGAGAACCGCATCAACACTTTGCCAAAGTTGAAGACTACTGGGTTGAACGGGGTCCGGTTGGCGAGTACGGCACGATCGCCAAACGGCTGCGTTCGTCTTAAGTGGCCTCCTCGTCCGGGGTGTCCTGTCTAGAGGCACCGTCACTGTTCGGGGGGCGACGGTTACGGCGTTCTATTCTCCGATGGATCACGATTTCCGATGGAGGCCGACCATCGCTTCGACGAGGCCGGCTCAGAACAGGCGGTATCGGGATCGGAGGTGTGGTGCCTCCGGATGAGCCAGATCCAGTGTGGATGTAACGAGCATCTTTCCTCTCTTGTCCTGAGAGTAGTGGATAGTGCAGCTGGGACGTTCGAGAGAATAGGGTGCTTGCTGGTGATAGCTCGTCCACCTCCAGTCGATACCATCGGGCCCATTTACACGAAGGCGGAGGAAGGCAGTGTGTGTATCATCTAAGGTTATTCCGCTTATTCCGGTAGTGCAATTCCAATCGCGATATCAAATTCTGTCTCGTCAAGGCATTACTCGTCATTAGGTGTCTAAATACAGAGGCATCCGAGCAACTACCCTCTAAACGACGTGATCATCACCGTGGGAGCAGCTCTTGGCGTGCCCGGCCTGCTCGGCAGCGAGAGCCCACTTCTGGAACTCGCGGCGGATGGCCTCGCGGCTGCGGCGGGCCGGGGTGGTCTTGGTGCGCCGAGGGAGACCGGCGGGCAGCTCGTTGGCGAAGTCGGCAGCGACGCGGGCGGCGGCCTTGGTGTTGATGGTAATCGCGTCCCAGTTGATGTTGTCGAGGGTGTCGCAGGCCAGGTGGTAGCAAGGATCGGTGGGGGCGCCGGCTCCGGTGAAGATTCCGGAGCTGGGGATCCCGAGCTGGAGGAAGCCGACGTAGTCGGAGCTGCTGCCGAAACCGCCAAAGGCGGCGGGCTTGCCCTGAGCGGCGATGTAGTCAAAGATGGGCTGGGCGCCGAACTTGTCGCCCTCGTTGTCTCCGAGGTAGACGTTGTACACGGGGTTGATGGAGCCGATCATGTCGTAGTTCCAGTAGAAACGGATGGCATCGGCCTCCGCCTCGGACAGCTGGGCCGTGTAGTAGAGGGATCCGATGAGACCGCTCTCCTCGGCGCCCCACCAGATGAAGCGGACCTTGTTCTTGAAGCCGGAGTACTTCTTGAAAGAGCCAGCGATCTCGAGGAGGGCACTGGTGCCGGAGCCATCGTCGTTGACACCGGGACCGGCCTGAACGCCGTCCAAATGGGCACCGAGGACGATGACGTTGTTGGGGTCGCCCTCCTTGGTCTCGGCAATGATGTTCCAGGTTTCGCGCTCGTCCCAGACAGCATCGACGAGCAGAGTGACTTCGACAGTCTCGCCTGCTGCGAGGCGCTCTTGCCAGGCGGTGGCGACCTCGAGGGGGATGAGGCCCACAGGCACCAGCAGGCCCAGGTTCTCGGCGCTCAGGGTGGCAGAGCTGATGTCGGTGCCGGGAGTCTGGTTGTAGAGGATGACGCCGATCGCGCCGGCGGCCTTGGCAAGCTTCAGCTTGTCGGCGATGGCGCAGACACCGCGCTTGACGAGAGCGAGCTTCCCGGTGGCGTCGATGCCCTCCCACTGGTCTGCAAAGCAGCCGGATCCTGTGAAATCCGTGTAAGCATTTGGACGCGCGTTTCGCGTTAGGTCTGTTCCTCTCACCTCTCTCGTCGTCAACAGGAATGTCGACGAGCGGGGCGGTATCGCCGTCAGGGAGAGACGTAGGGTGGTTGTACTGAAGGCTCACGACGTAGACATCTTCGCCATCGGGGCCAGTGACCTTGAGCTCGCGGGTTTGAGCAAAGGTGTGGTTGAAGTACTGGACCTTGGTGTCGAGCTGCTTGGCGAAACGGGTCTGGACGCGCTCGAGGACGTAGTCGGACGAGGCCTTGTATCCGGGAAGACCAAAGGCACGGTTTCCACCGTTGTCGCGAGCAATCTTGTTCAGGTTCCACAAGTTTCGCTCGAGTCTGGAAGGAGAGCTGTTAGTCAAGTCCGTCACAACGCCATTGAGTGTTTCTTTGACTCACTCCGAGGTGAGGATGTCGGCCTCGACCTTGTCGGCAGTGAGAGGATCAGTCGCGAAGGTACGCAGCGCGAACAGAGCCGCGGCGAGAGCTGAGGCGGTCTTCATCGTGGACGTTGGAAGCTACTACCGACTTGTCTGAACTTTTGGCAAGCCTCGACGGATCCCACTTAGCGGACTGATCAGCAGAAGGAAGCATCCAGTGTCGAGCTCGAGCGGCGCCGAGGCATTTATGTTCTTCTGAAGTCTCAAGCTATGTGCCGTCTGGGCATGCCAAGAGGTTGCTCGACGCGCGGGCGGAATTGCGCGATAAGACGACATGCAGTGGCATCGCAGTCAAATTGGTTCGTGTGACCTCATGGTCGCATGGTAGCAAGGTAGAGGACCTTGTGTGCTGTACGTTGTGATTACAAAGAAACGCAGGGGATAGTACCCGAACGGCGTTGAAATTCGATTCGGACGGCCATGTTTCTCAGTACCGAGAGGTCACCAAAGAGGTTGGTCTCTGGGCATTCTCCATCTTGTCCCGGTCACTGAGGCATCGATGCAGGCGGGCGATGCTGCCTCGGGAAGGTGAGCGACGTCGTTCGTCTTGGCAGAGGACTTTTGCGCGAGCGTATTGCGAAAACTGATGTGAAGTGAACTGTTGTGGTTGGAATAGCCAGCAATACTGGCATGCAGATAGCAGGTCGATTATGGAGGCGAAGAGGGAGTGTGTTGGTGCGAAGAACAGTCCAGGACAGGGAGCGCTGTTCTTTTGCTTTTGGGTCCAGGCGGCGCATCATTGCTTCAAAAGGCAGGTGCCAAGCCTTACAGGAGGGGAATTTCACAGTGGCGGCCAGGAAGTGAGGAGAATCATGGCCGGGATTTTATTGTTTATTCTCAATAACGTTTTTATTAAGAACGTTTTAATCAAGGATGAGTGGGCACCCCGCCCTGGTTAATTAGTGCTCCGAGTTAATTGACGACCGGCGAGAATGAAAACACAGCCAGGAAAAAATTACTTTCACAATTGAGTCGACACTTGGCGTGATAACATGAGCCACCAAAGGCATACTTTCCACTTTCACTCATCTTGAGAGTCAGCCACGAAAAAACAAAAAAAAGGAAGAAGAAAAAACCCCAAAAACCCGCCGACGGCTCACCAACAGATAGATGTAGCTCAAAGGGCCGACGCCTAGTGCCTGCATATGCACAGAACGATTGATGTTACAGCGCGGTCCCGGCCTACTGAGACTCAGACGAAATCGCGCCACCGTCGTCTAATATGTTCTCTTCTCTGCGAGTCTGCTAATCTGCTCAATTTCCACGTATGGCAACTGGCCCCGGGACTGATGCAATGGGCCAAGACAACAAGAACGGCAAGTGCTGTCAAGAGCGAGCTTGATCGGGGAGGCGGCTTGGGCTTGGCAAACGTACTCAGAACCGAAGACTGAGGTGTCGACCCCGTGTCAGTACCTACATGTGCGATGGTGGTGTGCTTTGCCGATTGTTAAGTTGCCTGCCCCCACGACCTTTAGCAGCCTGCCGGCGCAGACGCCTTGTACATCTGAGAGGCTAGTAAGGGCGAAAAATAATACAACAACGACGACGACAACTACAGCCCCGCACGAGTTGGATGCTGGGCCGGCGCGATCTCGTACATTGGATCTGGGCCGACTTGAGCAGCCTCAATTTCACAAGACGCTGGTTGAAAACTGTTCCGGTCTCATGACCCAAGTGCATCGATCGGGAGACATGAGGATTATGTTTTATCATACTTATGTGCGAGTGGTGACAATCTTTGTGGGTTAAAGACACTTGATTGAAGGGAACGACGGCTAGACACTGAGTCTGCGACGAGAAAGTGAAGTCGGTCGTCGACAATACCATGTTTTGGATCTTATTTCTCAATACTCTGTGAGTAAAAATAAGGTTTGTGTCCCTTGAGATATTCGATGACTTGCATTACTAGGTACCAAACCCTCGGGCCTTCATGTTCTGAGTGATGCAGCCTTTGAGCAAGAGTACCTTGATGGCTACGAGCGAGCTTGTGTACTGCGTCTAATATCGCGGGCTGTGGTGGAGACCTCGTAGATCTCAGCGGCATGATCAAGGATGAAGATAGTCCAGCTGCAATGTTCCTGCCTTAGTATGCAGCATTGTATCAAGAATCACTGCGCTTTCGGCATGCATCGCATCTATGTGATATCCTTTGCAAAGGCTCCTTCTCCAGGACTTTAGAGCCCGCTGACAGCCCCTAGCCTATGCCTAAGCAGTGACATTCTAGTCGATGTAATTTCTAATGCACTATGATGAGCATGGATACCGCAAAGGCGTGCTGTTCAAAATTTATAACGATATCGAGACCAAGCATTTGTGTCCAAGAGGTTGGTTACAAGCAGACGAGCTAGGCGTGAAATGTATTCCACGCTGCACTTCGTTCTTATACGTTCTGGCCTCATATTGGCACACTCTACGTTACTTTCAGTCCAAATCTTACAAACAGTGATCATTTTGGGAGCTTAAGTCGTAGGTACTACAGTTTCCACCAGCAGATGCCAGCCCAGTATTCCCAGAGTGGCTACTAGCCTATGAACACATATCTCTTGATTGAAGAATTGCTGCTGACTACCAAAATTACGGAGAACTTATAATTCATGCTTTATGGCGTTAAGAATGCCTTAATTGGCCTGAGAGTTTACACCGACGACAGCTCCAGAAAAGCAGGACGGAATCCTGTTCTCTCTTTAGGTTCTACACTCCAGTACCTCGTGTAGGTCAGTACGTATTGGTGAATTTTGCAGATGTATCATGATTCCTATCAAGTCATGGTTCTTCTACTCGGTGTCTTTTTGCTCCGTCATTGAGGTATAACCATAGGGAGCTGTGTTTCGATTGCTGCAATGCTGCAATGCTGTCTCACGATTTTGTCTACGCCAGCTGAGCAGGGGAAGGTCGCCAAGCAGCCTATAAGTGCCTCCTGTAAGCCCAGCCGCGGCCACCACAGCCCCGACTGCTGCCTCTAAAAATACGATTCTTTTGCATAATTGGGAGGCCGAGGAAGTCTCGTTGCAGGAGTTCAGAACCAACAACCCCCGCCGGGCTGGCTGAAGTTTAAAATAAACTTGCGACATATCTCTGGAGTATAGGGTCCAGTACGCATGGGTCGATGTCGATAATGAGCTGCACTATGCCCGCGCAATACAGACCAATTTCGAAAGGAACACGAATCGCGCTCGGACTAGTCTGGCCATTGGAACAGGACGATGATGGAGCCATATCTGCAAATGGGCAGAAAGATGGCTTTGGGTCGCGTTTTCCCGTTTAACGGCCCACCTATGACAACACGCCCATCTTCCCGAACCATTCCCTCAGTTTAGTGTTGACCCTGTCGCTCCTCAACTGAAAACCCCAATGACCCGCGCCCTCCCCGAGACTGGTTTCATCGAGCTCGGTGCTAGGGGAGAAATAAAATTTCTCGGTATCGACCCAGCGATCGCTGTTACCCAGCATCACACGGGGGCGCAGCCGAGGTTTCCATTATGCTGAGCAACAGATACCTCTCGTCGGTCAATGCCCTCCTGATCACCCAGACCAGCCCAACACTGCGCTAGGACGACCTCCATCGGGCCCGAGTCGGGACCGGGGTACGAGTCAATGTTCGGACCCGGGGTCGGGGCCGATGAGTAGCCCTGGCCCCGGGGATCTGGAGTGATGACTCGGAAACCAATCTTCAAGAAGGAAAGGAACCTGCCAATTCCAGCGGCGAAGGTCTCATGTTAATTCAGGAAAAAGCACGACAGCTCGCGCGTCCTGTGGACCTTCGTGCAGGTTAAAGACGAAGATATTCTCGTTGCATTTCAAGACAGGCATTGCATAGATGATTGTATAGATGAGTTTGTTAGCCTCGTGGAATGGGGTAAAATATCGTGATCTTTCCTTTTGCATGTTTTTCGATGGACTTTGAGTGAAACCTAAGAGCCTATCGTCTTAGTTCTCCTGTGTACTACAGAGCACATGCTCATGCTGACCTGGAGCTGCGATTGATAAGGTTCATGGCCATTTACAGCACGGCCCCGCAACAGCACGGCCCCATAGCAGCACGGCCCCGTGATAGCAGGCCGGAGGTCGCCGGCGTTCCACCCCGGGATCTGCCAGACAGCCCCGAATTGGCGATGCATATGAATGAGCCACTCAAGTTCCGTGCTGCTAGTAAGAAAAGTCTGGAAGCCGACGCCAACGATACCCGGTAATGGCTTATCTCAGGTCAAGCAAAATTCCTGGGTGCTACATGCTAAGTCATTTGACGAACGCTTTCCCCGCGTCAGGAGCCCAAATGTGTTTGAGAACCAGTGGATGGAGTCGAAATTGGCAAGAAGCTACCTTCCTCACGGCATCTAGGAACTGGACCGACAGATAGGCCCCGGCGAGCACTGTGACCATGCCGTTGTTGGCCTCTTGAAACCGCATAGCTCGAACATCCCGCTAGGACTATTGTTGCCCCATCAAGTGAGTCATGTCTTTCTCCATGTTTGTGGCCCATCAACGACGACGAATACAGATAGGTAAACGCTAAGACTTGCGGCTAAGTCATGGCTACTGGAAAGCATTCAACACCAACATACGTCTTGTTCCTTTATCCAACATATGGGATATATTTCTATTGTTGTCTTGGGTGAGTGCTTGGGTTCACTAGTGATTGCTCACGCTCTCCTCATCAAACGCTCACTACTTTATCCCTATGTTACTTGTACTATATAGTTCTTCCGTTCCGGATGAGCCCCTGATGTTCCCGTGATCCTATACATAAAGGTGACGCTTTGAGACTTAACAGCTGCAGCCGCATGACCTAGACGTAACACAGCCTTTTCCGCAGGCTTGTGTAAAGGAATTTGTTCCGCAGTCCGAGAAAGTGCTGCACTTGTTCCAAGCGCCGATTCCACCATTGGAAGCAGTCCAACACCATTGACCGTTCTGCCCGCAGGACTTCCAGCAGTAACCACCGGAACAACCGTAAGGCGCCGCGTAGTAGCACGCCCTCTCGCCGAGAGAAAGGCTCGAAGGAGGAGGGGTTAC
Organism: Colletotrichum agaves; assembly: GCA_036785465.1. Lineage (NCBI taxonomy): Eukaryota > Fungi > Ascomycota > Sordariomycetes > Glomerellales > Glomerellaceae > Colletotrichum > Colletotrichum agaves. The sequence continues at coordinate 12,945 of JAXISO010000138.1, read as the reverse complement.
ATCAGCAGAAGGCGTGTCCCACTCCAAACCACCACCCACGGGAGCCAGCGACGCGCCCTGTTCGGCATTGAGAACACGCACATCGCCGTTGGGGTGCCCACCGCACATGCGCAAGTCGGCAGGAGACACCCCCTCTGGCAGCTGGCTGGTGTCGACATCCAGGACGCCGAGGTCGCCGCAGATAGCGGCGGCATGCGCATCTCCCGGGCTCAGTGTAGCTGCTGCATAAGCCGTGGCAGCGCAGCCGAGCAGAAGAAGATTTCCAACGGCGGTCTTCATGTTTCCTCTGCATAACCGTCAGCACACCATAGGGACATCTAGCTACCTCAGGATCGGATAAACATGAATGTACTTACTAAACTTGTTGACAATTCTTAGTACGCCAAGTTTTAGTTGTGTAGGATGAGAGTCGAAAGACAAGAGAAACCAGGCCTAAGTCTAGTGGTTGATGGAACTCGTTGAATGTTACAGCCACCAACCGCCTCAGCTTTGGTCGGGCTTCGTCTTCTTATGCATGATATCTTCCCCCAGACTAATCTTCCCTGGCTTTACTGTACAACTGCGCAAAAGGGACTTTGGTTAGGAACCCCTCTTTTTACCTAAGTCTCACCTGCGGCGCAGCTAGGGAATCTTATGTTAGTAGGGGTTATGCATAAACGACCAGTGTATATACCGATAGTTCTATTAAATAATGGGGTGAATCTTACCATGACGCCTCAATTAGGAAGGCGTTTGGTGGGCGATGCTTGTCGGTTGTGATGCACTTGTTTGTCATATCTTTAACCGTAAGCAACACTAAGCCCCCATAGCTTTTCAGTACCCAGCCAATTAAAATAAGCCTAGAAAGGCCCCTACATAGAGCTGCCGCCATACAGCCCGTCCAGACCGTCCATTTCTCGTTTAATGACCAACCAGCCCGGCCAAATCATGCCACAGTCTCCCAGTATCAGCTGGTTTTTATGGGGCCCAACCAGATAAACATTTAGAACACGTATGACCTCGGCGAGTAAGGATAAACGACCACATATATTGTCCCTTCTCAATAAGCTACTCCTCTACTAGACCTGTTCTCAACACGTCGTCACTCGCCTGAAGACTACTACAATGCGCCTCTCTATTCTCTCCGCCACGATCGCCTCGTCGGCTCTCCCCGCCGCAGCGTTAAGGGTCTCCTGTATGTGTTTTTTACTCACCCATCTGTGGAGCACATCTCGCCGTAATGCCTTCCTATTGCCAACACGCAGACAGTGACGTATGATACCATCTACGACCAGGGCGAAAGGCCGTTGAGTGAGGTCGCATGTTGGAACCCAAAGGTCCCCGGCCTGTTCCCCGACTATGACGAGTGGCTACTCCAGGGGAACATACCAGTGGGAATCGTTGCTATCCCCACCATCACGGGCTGGGACCATCCCGACTGCATCACATGCTGGATGGTGACATGGGAAGAGGGGGATAGGACTAGGATGCTCCTCGCCATCGACGGGTCCAAGGAGGGTTTTGTCACCTCTCTCCGGAGCATGAACTCGCTCACTGACGGCCAGGCGAAGGATTTCAACCCGCTGGAGCCGCTAGAGGTGAATGCCTCTCGCGTGAGCCTGCAGAACTGCGGGTTTGCTCCTGGTGATGTGCGCAAGGAGATGTCTGATGAGCTCTAACCCTGGGTTGTAGGGGCTAGCACTAGGGGATAGAGTTAAGTTGAGCTCTTCCTAGAGCGCTATTAGTAGTAGTCAGACTAGAAGCATCCTGAATCCCAACTTACAAATCACAATAATTCACCAATAAAACTATCGGATTAATTGGCGCGATCCTATTGCCTAGATAGTAGTCACATGGTAGGCTATATAACTGCTGTCTGTCCCAGTCACTCTAATACAACTACGAACTCACCTCGGCTGTGCAGCCTTACATCAAGTTCAGCCACCAGTTGCGACACGTTGCTTGAACCAAAGTTCTCAATGCCCCGGGACCCCAAAACCAGACTGTGATGTGATCATTCCTGCACTGGAGTTCGCCTCGGAGATGTTCTATGTGGCCCTGCATGGATGGCAACGGGGTTCGTTCGAGACATAAGAGAGACCCCTCCTCTTTCGGGAGGTACGTGTTATTACAAGTGTACATTTCGGGGAAACTTCGCGCCGCCGACCTGGCTTCCTTCGCACCCTACCCGCCCACACCCATCCACCCCCTTTTCACCCCCTTACTAATTACTCTCTACCTTAAGGGTAGTAATTACTATAGTGACTTATATAAGGGCCTATTAATTAATAAACCCTAGGAATATTAAATTAATAAGATTTATAATTTAAAAGTACTTAGGGTATTTCTTAATAATAATATTATTTTTCTCCTAATTATTAAGAGGCTTTATTTTAAGTACTTTATATATCTTCTTAAACTTACTCTTATAGAATTTAAAATAAGGGGAATGTTATGGGCTATGCCTGGATAATGTTGGCCTGGGCTTTGCCCGTGCTTACTTACCCGGTCCCTACCCAGTGCTCCTCTAGTGGGCCCCCACTAGGCCCCTTATATATAGACTTTTTATTTATTATAGGAAACTTCTCTTTTCTCTCCTTAGTTCTAAATAAATAATATTTTATATACTCTTTAGGCTAAATAAGCCTAGGCCTAGCCCTTTATATATTTAGAATTTAGTTCTTATTTATTATATAAATAATAATAGGGTTAAGTATAACTCTCTATTAGTGAATTACTTAATTAATAAGTTAGGCTCCTAGAATAAATAAGAGCTATTAAATAATATAATAAATAATATAATAGAGGGAATTAATACTCTTTATAAAATTCTTATAAGAGGCTCTCTTATAAATAAATTACTTTAATAATAATTAGAATATTTTATTAGTTCTCTTTACTAGAGAATTATAGAGTTAATAAATAAGCTAGTAAAAAGGGATATTACTACCTTAGTAAGTTATTTAGTGCCTCCTTAGGTATTTATATTTATTACTCTCCCTATAATAGAGAATACTCTAACTGTCATAGTTCTTCTATTGGTGTAATATGTGTTATTAATACTAAGATCTAGGTATGCGTGGAACAACGCGCAGAAGGCTAAATACAGCGTTATGGGCGGTGTATTGTGGTAGTATCTATTATAGTGGGTATAGTATCCACTATAATGGGTATTGGCATAATAAACTTGTGATATCTACCCCCCTATAATAAAAAGATACAATTGGCCCGATTGCCCTACTGCTATATATAGCCTAATAATAGTGAAATACTGTAATTATACTATGATCTTAATACTAAATAAAAGAAGAGAAGAGAAGGGAAGAGAAGTATAGAGAACTATGACTTATAGGCCCTACTGGCGCGGAGCAGTAGTAGAGGGGGTATCCCATGAGAGGGAGTATTAATTATATGATCTATATGATGTATACCTATCGTTGTATTGATTGCAGGGGACGTTATTGTTAACGTTGTCGCTGCAGTAGCTATCTTGGCAGTCTCCAGGGTCTCTATAAGGGTCTCCATACTCATCTGAAGAGTCGGCATAACCGTGAGATTCAGTATACCTATCGTGAGAGCCGTGGGATTCACACGAGCCGTGGGATTCAGCATACCTATTGCGAGAGTCAGTGTAATCGCGGGCTTCGTGCCCATCGCGAGAGTCGGCGTAATCGCGGGCTTCGTACCCATCGCGAAGGTCCTGTAATTCAGTGTTATTTACGTCGCAAGCGTATTCATAGGCTTGTTCGAGCGCGTAGTCGTAAGCCTTATCATAAGCGTAGTTATACGCGTCATTAATGTTGTTGGGCTCAACGTTGTGGGCGTGAATGTACTCAGTAGCTTGCTCTTCGGTGTACTCTTCAGCTTCAGCGTGGGCGTAATCCTGGGTATTGATCTCCGTAGTATGGATAAAAGCCTCTTTATATGCGTAGTTATATGCGTCTTGGTAGGTGGCTTTATCCATACCTTCTTTAGCATAGGCTTTAGTGTAGGCTTTGGCTTCCTCAGCAGTATACTCGTGGGTATCTATCTTATTATTGTCGTCGCTAGAGATAATACTGTAATTGTTATTATTGTTAGTGTATGCGCGATAGTGGGTTGGATCCCTAGCCCTCTATGAGGGATTCTCCCTACTGTTTGTAGGTCCATGGGAAGGGTTGTCTATACTGCCATAAGAGAGCTAATAAGGGTGTATTTTATAGTATGCTTGGGGTCTCTTAGGCTGCTGGGTCCATGGTAGTACTGGGCCTGGGATAGGTAGGATAGAGGGCGGGAAACCCGGTGTGGCTGATGTCTACTTTGGCAGAGGGGAAGGTGGCGGTATTGATGGTCGAATGACCGGAGCCGGCGGCGGTAGGGATGGCGGCGGCAGGGATAGCGGCGGTGCAGAGGGCCTCTTCCATAAGGCTACTTCCGCAGTTCGAGCAGCTAGATCCGCATATATATGGGCTTGCTTCGTGGCGTTGTAGAGGGTCTGAAGGAAGGGAGCCGGGCTCTGTTCGGTGTAGTTGCTGGGGGAAATGGTGGTATCCCTGCGAGGTTCGGCAGGGGTTCCGGGAGACTTCGGAGATGACAGTGGAGAAGGAGAGGGAGAGGGAGGCCTGGAGGGCACACAACCCTCTCGAAGATGGCGAAAAAGAGCATTGCGCGAGGAGTGGTTGGTAGCGCAGATCCGGCAGTAGCTACGCTGGCCACAGTTATTGGCGTATATGTGGTGAAAAAGTGTGTTTCTGCTGTGGAAGTCCGCACTGCACTTGCGGCAAGGCTCTGGTTGGTGGCGGTGATATTGGCGGCGAGGCTGAGGGCTCTGAATAGTATTCTCTAGAGCCTCGATTGATGGCCATGCCGTTGGATCCCATGAGCCTCCCATAGAGGGCTCGCGAGAGTGGTATTGTCGGTTATGCGAAGAGGGTTGGCTTTGCGCGGGGTCTTGAGGGGATTCAAAGATTGTTGGTAAAGCTGGTGCTTGTATATTGGCAGTGGGTGCGGTGGTTTGTGTGATCTCGAGGGGATCGCTGGCGCTGGTGAGTGGTATGGCTCGATTGGTGCCCAGATAATTTAATAACTAGGTGGCGTATTTGCCCATATTAAGAGATACTATGAGGCGCGAAATATCGCGGGATCAACGTGGTCGTGCTACCAGTTGTCATAGTTCTTTTGTTGGTGTAATATGTGTTATTGATATTAAGATCTAGGTATGCGCGGAACAACGCGCAGAAGGCTAAATACAGCGTTATGGGCGGTGTATTGCGGCAGTATCCATTATAGTGGGTATGGTATCCACTATGATGGGTATTAGTACAATAAACTTGTGACACTAGCCCTAATATTAGTTATAACTCTTACTATATAAGTGGCTGAATACTTTATTTCCCCCCTAGTAGTTACCTACTACTAAAAGCCCTTACCCCTCTTATTAAAGTTCTTAGATAAGTAAAGGGAGTATTAAACTTAGACTTAATAAATAAAAACTAAGTTTAAGATTAATAAGTACTTCTATAATAATAATTTTAAATATTAATACTTAATTAATACTTATTTAAATACTAATCCCTAATAAGTAGTTAAAATTTTTTATATAATAGGGGGTTTAAGTAGTACTTATAATTTAAATATATTTATAATATAGTTAAATTAAATATACTTAAATTTAAATAACTAGCCCTAAGTAATAGTCTAATTATAGGGGCTTTAGTAGAAAAATAATAAGAGACTTATTACTTTTCTTCCCTATTTTAAGAAAATCTTAGTAGAGACTAATAAATATAACTAATTAAATATAGTTTAGATCTCCCTCTTAGAGGCTACCCTAGTACCTTATTTAAAGGAGCTCCTAATTATTATAGAGCTCCCTATAAAGTATAATAAATAATTTATAAAGATTTAAAATATTATATAGAAGTTTAAATATATAAAGGGACTAATTAATTATTACTTAGTATTCTATTATAGGATTACTAATTATAATATTAATAAGAATATTATAATAATTAGCTTTATAATTAAGTAGTATAATTACTAGGGCTTTATAGGGTCCCTCTCCTTTATTAATAGTAATTTAAAGTATTAAAGAGACTCCTATAAGTATTATAATTATAGTAAAGTAGGCTATATTTAGTAGAATTATTTAAACTAAAAGAAGAATACCTCTATAAGAGTCTTAAAAGTTAAATTACTTATAGGTAATATAAATAAGAACCTAGGGAGTAATAATAACCCCTTAAGTAATAAGGAATTAGGAAAAGAGTAACTCTAGTATAAAATTAGGTACTAGGGCTAATTTAGGTAGAAGTTTAAGAATAGAGGGAGTAATAGAAATAAGAATAAAAGAGTAACTAGTAATTAATTACTATTTAAATAAGAATTAATAAAGGCTATATTATTTATATATTAATTAATATTAATTATAATATATATATTATTATTAATACCTCCCTTATAAAGAGACTCTACTTATTACTTATTAATAAAAAAAAGAGGAAAATAAGGGAGTATATTACTAGGCTATTACTTAGTAATACCTAGGGAATTATTATTCTAACTCTAGAAGTTAGTAGGTATATATAAAAAATTTATACTTATATAATTAAAGGCCTCTATTCTCTCCTATACTTTAATAGGCTTTAAATAGAGAATAACTAAGTAATTTATAATACTAGGGCCTAATAAATAACTTATAAGAAAGTGGGTATAATAACTTATTTAGAGTACTAGGAGAAACTTATAAGTCTTTAAGAGATCTAATTAACCTACTTATTAGGGGTAAACTCCTTTACTTTCCTATATTAGTATATAGTTAAGACTAATAAGGAGGTACTTATTACTTATTAGGTAATATTTATAAGTCTAAAGAATATTAAAAAGGCCCTAGTATTAAAGAAGCTTATTAACCCTAGGGATTATATATTAGTATATATTCTTAAGGAGTTCCCTAACTTATTCTAACCTAATATAGCTTACTAGTTATCCCCTATTTACCTTAGTATAGATTATAAAATCCCCTTAGTCCTAGATAAAAAGGGCTATATACTAGAGCTCCCCTAGGGGCTACTATATAATATATTAAGAGAGGAGCTTTTTATACTAAAAAAGACTTTAGAGAACCTACTAAATAAAGGCTTTATTAAAGTTAGTAGTTCTATTATAGGGGCCCTAGTACTCTTTATTAGAAAGTTAGGAAGAGGGATTTATTTTTATATAAATTATTAGGCCCTAAATACTATTACTAAAAAAGACTAATATTTATTACCCTTAATTTTAGAGACCCTTTAGAGAGTAGTTATTATAAAATAATATATTAAATTTAATATAATTATAGCTTTTTATAAAATTAGAATTAATAAAACTAACTAGGAAAAAATAGCCTTCTAAATAAGGTATAAGTTATTTAAATAGGTAGTCTACCCCTTTAGCCTTATTAGAGTACTTATTACTTTCTAATAATATATTAATACCTACCTTTATTAATATTACGGCGCTAGCCTCCGGGGCGTCTCCCGGATCCCTAGGGTGCTAACTCGCGAGTCACGTGACTATGATTATATAAGCAGGGCCTCGCGAGCCCCAGCCCATAAGGCTAGGATCTCACGCCCACCCTATAATAGAGTTTTCTTCTCCTCTTTAACTTAGAATTCACTTAATATAATATACTCTAGTATACTAGTCTAGTTAATTTAATTATTATAAGTTTTCTACTAATATTATTAGAAGGAATAGTAGAATCTATAGAATCCCAGGGAATATAAGGAGGCTATTATCCCTAGTTTTAGTTTATTAATTTAAGTAAGTTATTATTCATTATATTATATATATTATTATTTATCTTAGTAGTCTTTCTATTATTCTTTTTATAGTCTCTATTATTCTGCTACTAATTTGCTCTAGTAGAAAGACTGTGATATTTAGTAGTATAATTGTTTATTTTCTTTTTTAGTTTTCTAATTAATAAGTTCTCTTATCCAATCCGGACCTAAGAGAAATTACCCCTAATATCCAAGAAGTCTAGTAGTATAATAGAGGACTTATCCTTAGTATTTAAACTAGTAATATAGAATATAGCGTATAGCCTTATTTTATACTAGTAAAAATACCTAGATTCTAAGGATTTTTAGTGAATAATAAGTGAATTTAAGACTAATATTACTATAATTACTTATACTAGTATTAATATTAAAATTAATAAATTTAATATTAACTATAATAATATAATATAACTTATAATATAAATAGGAGAATATAATAAATTCCCTATAGAGCCTTACCTCTATAATAAGATTCTTAATATTATAACTAAGGAATTTATCCACCTTAGAGAATACCCTAAAATATAAACTTCTCTAAGTATACTTAGTAATAAGGAGAGGATTTATACTACTTAGAATAAGTCCATAGAACTATAACTAAATACCCTACTAAACTAATAAAATTCCTTAATTCTAAATTAACCTCCTAAAGTACTAATAAGACTAACTATTATTACTCCTACTAATTAAACTTATAAGGGACTTATAAAACCCCTAATAAAGATAAGTTAGGTTTTAGAAATAATAAATAAAAAATTTATACTAACTCTATTATAAATTCTAAATAATTATAGTAATTTTAATTATTTATACTTACTTATAATAAATATAAATAAACTAGGGTAATAAATAATATTACTAGCTAGGGCTCCCACCTTTTTACCCCTAAGAGGCCCCCATAGAAGATTCTAGAACTAGCCCCTAGTTACCCCACTAATAGGAATTTCTATTACTAATTTATTGGACTTTATAAGAGTAGTAAAGTAGTCTCTAGAGTAATTACTTAAAACTTACTTATCCTAATTAACTAGTACTATTACTCTAAAACTAGGCCCTCTATATATATAGTATTTACCTTATAATAATAAAGCTTAATAATAGTATAGAGTTTTCTAGCCTAACTTAAATAGTAAGTATAATAAGGAGGTTATTTTCTATAATTAAGATATACCCTACTATAGAGAAGTTAATCTTTAGCTCTCTAGTTTTAATACTAAAGCTACTATTTCTAATATTATTAAAGATATTATTTTCTATTAGCTAAGTCTCCTAAGGAGTTAGGCCCTAAATTAGTAAGAATATTACTTTAGACCTAAGGAATAATACTAATATATAAAAAGAGGTTTTATTACTTTATAAATAGTAATCTAATAATATTTTAGACTAACCTAGGCTAAAGTACTTAAGTGGCTTAAGATTAATAAATTCACTATAGATAATATTACTAGTACTATTAATATTTATAAATTTACTTAGAACTATTTTAAATATAAATAAGTATAGATAGGAACTTAAATACCCACATAGTAGCTTCTTATAATCTTTTATAATATAGTAGACCTAGCCCTCTAATAGTTCCTCTATAAGTTAAAACCTAAGGATATTATTGAGGAATTCCTTAGGATAGTAGAGGAAAAATATGTTATAATGAGATAATAATTCTAAGTCCTATTATTAGGGGTATATCTCTTTAAATTTATTAAAAAAGTTATATAGGGTAATAACTTTAATAATTAGTATAGTTATAGTAACTTTTAGTAGGGTTATAGTTAGAATTAGTGGCTATTTTAGTAATATTAATATTCTTATTAGTAAAATAATTAGGATAAATAAGGTAATAAATATATTAACTAGAAGGACTAGAAACTATTTAATAACCTGTGAACTTATATAAATGGGAAGAGAGTTACTAAGTATAATTAACTAGGGTAAATAAATAATAATACTAAATTTATCTAGGAGGAAAACAATAATAAAAATGAGATAAATTACCTTATTAATAATGGATATATTCTTAAAGATATTATTAAAGTCCTACTAGAGCTAATTAAGTTAGTAGAAATAATATAAATAGAATAAGTTAATAAGTAAGTATTAGGCTTAGTAAATATTAACTAGACTATTAATAATAATAATAATAACTTTATTAGTTTTATTAGTAAAGTACCTATCTCTATATTAAAGTTTAATAAAGGCTAAGTTATTAATGTGATCCTAAAGCCTTATAAGTAGATGAAGGTACTTAAGAGATCTTATTTATATATTTAAGTTAAAGTGGATAAGAAAAGCCCTATAGAGGAGGTCTATATTAATACTGGAGTAAGTATGATTCTTATTAAGAAGTTTTAAATTATGAGATTCATAATTAATTTAATATTCTATACTATAGAACTAAGGAAAATAGTAGTTATTAAGTTAATATTTTAGGTTATTAAGGAGGTTATATTTAACTTCTATATTCCTAGTAAGATTAATAATATTTAAGTTAATATATATATAATTATTATTACGGGAGTAATTAATAACCTAAGTACTAGGCTTCTATTAGGAATATTATTCTATGAAGATCATGGGATTTTAGTGGACTTTATAAAATCCACTATAAAATTCTACTCTATGTTTAATATAGAAGCTCCTATAATGTATTATTGAAAACTGGATGTTACTAGGAGAGTGAATAGTACTTATAAAGTAAAGATTCCCCTAAAGTTCAAGGTATTTATTACTACTATATTTAAGCCCCTATTATAAACTAAGGAATTTAAAAAGAATACCTAGTACTTCTATACTAAGTATATATTTTTTATTAATTTGACTATTAATATTAATACCCTAAAAGTTACCCTAGTTTATAATATATTAATTAATATATTATAAATAATAGTAGGGTAATAGATTAGTAGAATAATTATAGAGGTAGCTAGAGATATAGTAATAATTATTAATAAGGACTATAACTTTATAGAATTTAATAATAATTATACTTATAATGTTATAGTGTAGGAGGATATTAATATTAATCTAGTAGAGGAGCTAATTCTAACCCCTAGTAAGTACAAGGTACTAAAGTTAGAAATCCTAAATTATAATTTAGAGAAACTTAGTAGTATACTATTAATTTTTAGTACTTATAGTATTGAAATCTATAATTTGGATCTAGTTTTTATAGAATTATTAAAGTCCTTATTTAAGAAATATAATATTTATTATAATAAGGGAATTATCCCTATACCTAATAATAAATATATAAAGATTGAGTTTATTAATAAATAATAAAATTAGAGAATACTAATAAGAGTGTACCTCTTAAGTTATAAGGATTTTAAGGAAGTTAATAAGATTTATAATAAAATATACCTAGAAGGGAAAATGAATTAGGTAAATAGATCCCTAGTACCTCTACTTTATTCTATTTTTATTATATAGAGGGAAGTTAGGAATATTAAGAAACCCTAAGTTATTATGGATCTTTGCCCTCTTAACTAATAGGTTATTCTAGATGCCTACTCCCTTCTGGACTAGGATAATATTATGGATATGATCCAAGGTACTAAAAGAATTATAACTCTTAATATTATAGGGTTTTTCTACTAACTACTAATTTATTTTAAGTATTATAACTAGATAGTAGTAATTAGTCCCTATAGTATTAAGATTTCTAATATTATTCTTATAAAATTTAAGAATTTTTCTATCTTTAGTTAATACTTTATAGATAAATTCTTTTATAAGTACTAATACTTTGTATAAGTTTATATTAATAATATTATGATTTTTAGTAGTAATAAGGAGGAATATTTCTAGTATTTTGAGATTATTCTTAAAATCCTAAATAATAATTAAGTCTATATTTTATTGAAAAAGTTATTTATTAGATTTAAATTAGTAAAACTCCTTGGTTATATAGTTGATGGGGATGGGATAAGGTAGATAAAAGATTAGATTATAGCCTTTTAATAGTTTAAGTTCCCTAAGAATCTCTATAACCTTAAGAGATATATTAGGATAGTAGGATAACTTTATAAAAATATTCTATAGTTTAACATTATTATTATGCCCTTATAATAAAGGAAGATTAACCTTTTAGTAAAACTTTATAATAAGAACCTTCTTCCTACTAGCCTAAACTATAATATATATATAAAATAATTTTAGAAGGTGAGTTTTGAGCTAATTAATAAGGAGATTAAGGCTTTTAATACTCTTTAAGTGAATTTTTATAGCTAAGTCATGAGGTACTACTATAATTTAATAAAGTATCTCTTTTTTAAAGTTAATACTTATAAAGGAGAATTTAGTCTTATAGTATTTTAATTAGATATTCTATGGGATAGTAAAGGGATTCTAGGTAAGAATATTACTTAAAATTATATTTAGCCTATGTTATTTCTTATTAGGGTAATAATATTAATAGAGAAGTAGTACTAGGCCACGGAAGCTAAGGTCGTAGGAGTTATTTAGGCTATTAGAAAACTTAGAAAGTTTATATAATTTAACTATAACCTAGTTTAGATTCTTATAGATTATATAACTACACGTAGTATTATTATTTACTCTTTATTAAGAACCCTTAATTTAAATAAGGCTAACTTTTAATTAGTAAATATAGCTAACTACTTTTTATAATTTAACCTTTAAGTCCACTATATCCTAGGGAAGCTTAATATAGTTCCTAATATATTATTTAGACTACTTATTCTTATAGTTTTAAGAAGGGTGGATTATTTTAAAGAAGGGGATATACTTACTAAGGTAGTAGATATTAATAGTTTTAATAATAAAACCTATTATATTAATAAGTTATAGAGCCTAGTTATTACTTAAGTATTAATTACTCCTAGTCTTATTAAGAAAATTATAAGAAATTATACTAAGGACCCAAAATATAGTAAGATTCTTACTTATTTTAATAGAATTAAGGAAACTAGAGAAGAGTAGTGAATACTAGAAGTAGCCACCCAGGAAGAAGAGTAAGCCAAGTAAGCTTAGTAAGTACTAGTAAAATAAAGGGTAATACCATAGATTATTATAAAGGAAGGGTTATTTTTTTATTATTTAATAAATAGGATAAAATAATTTTATATTCTATAATATTATATAAAGGAGATTCTATACTAGGCTTATAATTAGAATTACTATTTTAGTATAAATTATATACTAGTAG